>JADRCD010206554.1:0-21729 GCA_019843815.1 Montemys delectorum
GTGAGAAAAGGCTGCCTCTCCTCAGGATCAGAGGCCCTTGGGGCATGCCAGGGGGCATGGGCAGCCCTGTGTCGTTGAGGTTTTGGGATTCACCTCCGTGGACTGACTAAGGTTTCACAGCAGAACAAGTGAGTGCTTCCTGCATAGGCCAAGGACGCCCTCAGCTGCCAGAGCTGGTGCCTACCTGAGGTACCCGTTTGCCATTGCTGAACCACAGCCAAGCTGGTTCAGAGTCTGTCTTCCCGTGTCTGTCTTCAGATTGTGGGGCAATCGGCCTAGACTTCCGCTAAGAGCAACCTGCTGGTTACCCTTTTTGTCCTGATTAGCGTGCCCCTCCCCTTCGCACAGGGGCGGGGATTATGGCCTAGATGTTGGCCCCTCTAGACCTGTCCTGCACCTCTTGAGGCTGAAGCAGGATTACTGACCAAGTTAAATCAATTTTAATTTTAATTAAACTTCTTTGTTGTTGTAACAAGTCCAGGCTTCCTAGGCTTTCTCTGCTAACTGGCTTTTAAAAATGCTGATTTTTTTTTTTTTTAGTCTTTAAGATTTATTTAGTCTTTGTGTATGGGTGTGCACAATTGTATGCGGCACCCTCAGGGGCCAGAATGAACTGGGTCCCACGGAGCTGGATGACCATGAGCTAGCTACCCCCACTACCTGTGGGGACCAAAACTCAGGGCCTCTATAAGTGCTCTTAACCACTGTGACATCTCTTCAGCCCTAAATTAGTCACAGGTTTTTGTTTGTTAATGTGCTTGTTAGTCTTTGTTTTTAAAATTTCAAACACTCTCTCTCCCTTGAATCAACTCTGGCTTCGACCAGAATTTTTTCAGAGAAAATTCACAGAAAGTTGTTGTAGTGAGCCTTTCTAGGTCATGAAAGGCCAGCTGGGCTCAGTGATGGGGTGTGGGAGACAGGAGTGCTCTCAGACCGGCATGCGCCCTCTGGAGGGACAATAATGTTCGGAGGACAAAGTGTTCAGGCTTTTCTCTTTCCGAGGAGTGGTCCTAACATTCGGAACAGGAAGGTGTCCATTTTGGTTAAGTGACCTATGATGGGAGAAATAGAGGCCTTTTCTCCTCTTTCCCGCTTGACGCTTCCAGAAACCAGGTCCTTGAAGATCCCACTCACTGACCTGCTTGCCCTCAGTTTGCTTCAGACTTAGCCATTTGTGTTTGCATGTGTGCACACCTAAGCTCCCCTCCCCACTGCCTCAGTCTGGTAGGATGCGCTCCCCATCTTCCATCTGCTCAGCAACCCACTTCATGTCCTTCCCTGTCCCTTGGAGACAGGGCTCTCACACTTGTCTCTGCTTAAATGGATGTGCCTGTCTTATAGGGGTCCCACAGGGACCTGCAAAGATGAGCCCCGGATTTCTCCGAGTTCAACCTCTTGTCTATCTTCTGCCTTGCTCCCCTCTATCAACCTGTACTACATCCCTTCATTTCCCCAGCTGGCTTCCCAGTTTGCCGCTAAGGTCTGTATCCAGTTCATCCCCAGCCAAAACTGCAGTCTTCCGGTCAGAACCCCTTTCCTAGTCCCGCCACGCTGGATTGGCTCTCCCACCTGACAGCACTTCCCTTCCTCCGTTCCAGTCCAGATCCCAACACCACCCCCAGCCCCACCTCCTGTCTCGACCACCTGCCACTCCAGAGAAAAGCTGAGGATTCTAGGCAAACACGAGAGTCAGGGGTGGGGTGTGGGCGTGGCTGGGTTGAGGCTCTCTGAGGCCCCGCCCTGGCCCCGCCCCAAGCCTCTTACCTCTGCGTGTTGCTGCAAGCCGGGTGCATCTTAGTTGGCCATGGAGACCCCAGCACGGCGGCTGCACCTTCTCCCTCTGTTGCTGCTGCTTTGTGGTAAGAAGACATTTGGGTCGGGGCACTCCATGTCCTCGGGGCCTTGGGACCCACGTGGACTCTCTCCTTCCCGCGTTGAGCCTAGACTGCGCTCTCCTTTTTACCAGGGTTTGGAAAGGACGCAGGCACGCGGACTCCAGCGCATCCTGCAGGTTTTGTGGAGGGTCTTCATAACTCCTCCAACCTTAGAGGAGCCGAGGGAAAAGGCTTTGGGCTGCAAGAGATGCACAGGTTTTCCTGCGGGACTGCGATGTCCTGGAGTCTAGGGAAGGAAGGGTCTTTGGTGAGGTAGTGAGCTTCCCATCCTGCCCTGGATATATGACACACAGGTGCAGGTGGCTAGAATCCTTTTCCAGTGAGAAAATGCACTCAGGGAGAAACATTGCTCCCACAAGATAGAAATGGGGTAAATATTAAGCTTGTTTTGAAAGGGGTGTGAAGGGCATAAAGTTAGTAGGGAGACATATTAAGGGAGCCTGAGGGAGCTTAATGGGGCAGGGGGAGTAGGAGTGGATATGCACAAAATACGTTGTATACATATATAAAAATTTCAAAGAATAAAAATATTAAAAAAGAAATAATATGAAAGAAAAAAAAAGAAGTATCTTACTGAAGAAGTTACCCAAGGATAAATAAGAGGATACATGTACACGCATGTGTATATGCTTGTGTACACACATGTATGCGTGCATCTGTGCCTCTGAGTGTGCATGACTGTGTCTGTGTGCCTGTGTGGGCATGCGTGTGCATGTGTGCCTGTGTGGGCATGTGTGTGCATGTGTGCCTGTGGGAGGGTTTGATGGGAGAGAGCTTGCTGGGCAGAGCAGTGCCTGGCCAGAACTGGGAGGGAAGGTGGTGGCAGGAGGGGCTGGGGAGGGGGGCAGGGGCTCTGTCCTCTAGGGCCGTGGCCCCTGAGTCCTTTAGGGTGTCTTCTTCACTCTTCTGGTTCACTCTCCTTGGCTGTAAGATGCAGTTGGGCCTGTTTGCAGTGTCGTCCTCAGTGTCAATGACCTGGGATGCGGGCTGGGAGTGGGGACAGAGATGGACCAGACTCAACAATGAGTTCTCTCCCTTTGAAGAGGTCTCTGTTTACGGAGTGAGGCAGTGTTTCGTGTTCTGCTGTGGGCCTCCAGGCTAGGGTAGAGTTTTATGTTGAAGGCTGGGACTGAGGCCACCTCCAGAAGGCAGTGTGGGTCTTGGGATTTCAGCAAGCCTTCGATGCAAAGCTCCCCAGGGAGGATTTTGGGTTCTAGAGGAAGGAAGATCCAGATGTCATGTCTCTCCTGACTGTTTCCAGTATGGAACTGGGAAACAACATAGACAGAAATGGCACAAAATCCTAGCAATCCTGGTCCCCAGTGGCCACCTTCCCATCCTACTTTGGAAGTCCCCACTGCCCTCCTCACCAAGGGGGCCAGGCTTCTTAGTGGCTGGTCAGCTTCAGCCTTCCAACAGACCTGGCTGCCGTAAGCCTGGCCAGCCCAAGAGTCAGAGATGAAACATGTACTGTCACATGCAGTCTGGCCAGGGTGGGGTCAGAGCTCTGGAAGGGAGGAGCTGAGCTTCCTAGCTCCTAGGAATCCTGACTGCCACCTGTGCTTTGTTGACACTGTGATGTCTGGAACTCTTGGCTACGTAGATTCGGGGCCTAGTCATTGTAGAGAGCAGCATCAGGAGAGCCATCGTTTCCAAACAATAAAGGTCTGAACTGTGAGGCTCCTGTGAAATTCTAAAGTACTCTACAGGGATACTCGGAAGCTACTCAGGGCCCTGGGATAAGGAGTCCAACAAGTATCTACCTATTGGCTCTTAGCCTCAGTTTCCCTATTACAGCATGAGTGCAGCTGTGGAGTGCTGCTGTGTTGACTGGTTTGAGTCAGTTGAGTTTGGGCCAATCACTCTGCTATGGAGCTAAAACGCTCATGGAAAAGCAGAAAATGTTCCTGGTACATGTGTCCTTACTATCATGAGTGAGAGCACCCCTGGGATCTGTGTGTGCATGCATGTGTGTGTGTGTGTGTGTGTGTGTGTGTGTGTGTGCGCGTGCATGTGTGTGGGCGCATGTGTGTGTGCACGCATATGTGTGTGTGTGTGCGTGCATGTGTGTGGGCGCATGTGTGTGTGTGTGTGTATGTGTGTGCACATGTGTGTGTGTGTGTGTGCTTGGTACATGTGTCCTTACTACCATGAGTGAGAGCACCCCTGGGATCTGTGTGTGCACGCATGTGTGTGTGTGTGTGTGTGTGTGTGTGTGTGTATGTGTGTGCATATGTGTGTGTGTGTGAGAGCACCCCTGGGATCTGTGTGTGCACGCATGTGTGTGTGTATGTGTGTGCACATGTGTGTGTGTGTATGTGTGCGCACATGTGTGTGTGTGTGCACACACGCGTGCGTGCGTGTGTGTGTGTGTGTGTGTGTGCATTCATGAATGTGAACATGGTGCCCCAGTTTTTATCACGAGTTATAGTAACGTGCTCTGCCACTGTGTCGTCTGTCACACTCATCTTGAGCTGAGCAGGTGGCAAGCAGTGCTGGAGACTATGTTTGTTAAACATAGAATTTTTAGTACTGGTGCTGCCTTGGAGGTCATTTGGCCCATTTCCCACATGAGAATTCAGGTGAAGAGAGAGGACTGCCCTGAGTGTAGGCACAGGGCACAGAACAGCCTAGAGACCGCAGCCCCCAAGGCCAGTCACCCATGACCTTTGCACCCCAGAGCACCCCGAATGAGGTTGTGCTCATTTCCACAGAAGATGAAAGCACCTTGTTTCATTTCCAGATGACTGACGACAAAGGGCCGTTCTATAGGAAATGCATCTGTCCGGCTGTTTATCATCCCTTGGCATCTGGAAGTCGCTGAGACAAAAGGCGCACAGGGCTGAGTGTTCTTTGTTTCGGAACGGAACCATCCAGAATGGGTTTCTACTTTGATTCAGTTCCTGAGAACTTTACAGATTAGCCAGTAGCTTGGGTGGTGGTGACCCACTTTCATGGCGTCCCAGTGGTCAGGGTCTTTACTCAAGATTGCTGTTATTTTGGGTGGGTTGTGGGGTGGCGCTGGAAGCCCTTTTAGCTTCGTATGCATCTGAAATGGTGACAGACTGGGGTCTCCTGGGAGGGCACTGCCTGTGACCCTGTACCTGTCTAGGGTGGGCCCAGGACATCTTTGAAACACTCCTGATCAGGGCAGGGCAGTGAGCAGGTCTGCTTGAGGGTGGCGCTCAATCCTTGATGGCACCTCACATCTACATGGGACAGACTCTTGCTGTGTCACACCCTGAGGGGTTCAGGGGTAAACACGGCTTCTGGCAACTGGCAAAGATTCTAGCGTTCACAGTAATTCCGGGGGTACTTGAGGATACTGGGATTTTTTTCAGAGATTCGGGGCACATGGAGATTTTGGGGTGTATGTAGATCCTGGAGCATGTGAATGTTATAGGGACACACAGAGGTTTTGGTGGTGTGGAATTTCTAGGGCACATGGAAGTTCTGGGGTATATAAAGCTTCTGGGGCACATTTGAAACACTGGAAAATGTGAAAAATGGGGTACACAGGGGTTTAAGGCAGAGCTGGGAGGCAGGTGTGTGGTGAGAGACTCCCCACCCCTTCTTCTTAGGTAGTTGGGTTCACATGGCTGAGGGTGGTAAAGTCATAGAGGAAGGGCTGAGCAGGCCTATTCTGACCAGACCTGGTGTGTGTGTGTGTGTGTGTGTGTGTGTGTGTGTGTGTGTGTGTGAGATCTTTCATCTGCCTCCTATGTTTCTGATTCTTTCTGACATCCAGGGTGAAGAGAAAAAAAAAGGAAGAGGGAGAGGGAAGATGATCAAGGGGCAGAATTGAAAAGGAGGTGGGAGGGGGGGAGAGGAGAGGACACCTTGGGAGTCTGGCGGCTGGTCTGTAGGGCAGGCTGAGGGGGCTGTTTTAGGCCCAGGTCTAGGAGGGTAAGAGTGGGACTGTGGGTCCCCAGAGTGTGTGACTGGTGGGGCTTACCTGGCTGGCATCTGTTCAGATGTTAGGCGGAGGTCAGTACCTATGCTAGGGTACTGAGAGGATCCCAGCAGGGACTGACAAGGCCGGATCTGGGAATGAAGAGATGGTAAGCATCGAGTGACTTTCAGAGCCCAGGGTGGGGAGATGCGGCATGTTTATGGAACAAGGAGGCCCGTGGGAGAAAGGAACGTAGTGTGTCTTCACCGTCATCTGCCTGCATACAGTCCCCAAGGGACTATCCCAGCATGAACCAGGGCCTCCTTTCCACCTCTGTCCTATCAGGTGTGGCAAGTGCTGCTAAGCAGGGGACAGCTGGCACCTTAGATGCCCCTCACTCAGATGCTCACTCTGTGTTTGGTCATGGGTAAGCAACTTTACTTCAGGGGCTTGGCCTTCCTAATGGCCATTTAACTGCAGTGGGCAAGAAGAATAATGCTTTCTTGAGACTGACTGAGAGAGGAAGGCGAGGAGTTGGGCACTGAAGTGGGGAATAGGCCCTTGGTCCCGAGACATTGAGGCTCAGTGGTCAAGTGTGTCAAGGCCTAAGTGATTGGGCAGGGCTGTTGCTCTCTGCCGACTTAGGCCTTACGCCTGCATCATGGTCCTCAGACCTGTAGATGGTGCGTCTTCTGGGGTTTATCAGAGGATAGAGTCTGATCCAAGTATATTGGTAGAGAGTGAGCTCTGCAGGAGGCCTGCACACCTGAATGCACATGCATTCTCTCTTGCTCATTTTTAGCCCTCTGTGTACATTACAGTAGACACTTCAGGGATTTTAACAAACAGGGAGCCTCCAGTCTACACCTCACCCATTCAGTAGGCCCCGGGCTGTGGCCTGGGTGGGTTTAGTGTGCCGCTCAGTCAACTGTTCTGTTCTATTTCATGTGTTACCCTCAGAGATAGAATTATCTAGAAGGATTGGGCTTAGAACTCTTAGCTTTTATGTTTTTGAGTGGGTCCATTATGGTGACCCCTCTTCCCCCCTTAAATCAGGGAGGAGTATCTTTGCCTCACCTTCAAAAGGCTGTCTTTCTTTCTAATCTTGGTTGTCAACCTGACACACCCGGGAATAAGGAGCCACAACTGGGGAGTAGCTTCCATCAGACTGACCTGTTTTGATTGCCAATCGATGTAGGAGGCCCTAGCCCACGATGAGCTGTACCACCCTTGGGTAAGTGGGCCTGGGTTGTATGAGCGAGGCCGATAGCCAGCAGGGGAAGCAAGCCATGAGCTGCTCTCCTCCACGGTTTCTGCCTTCAGGTTCCTTCCGGCCATCCCCTCCCCTGATGATGAACCTGTGAGCCAAACTGAACCGTTTCCCCCTCTAAGTTGGTTTTGGACGGTGATTACCAC
This sequence comes from Montemys delectorum, assembly GCA_019843815.1. Classification (NCBI taxonomy): domain Eukaryota; kingdom Metazoa; phylum Chordata; class Mammalia; order Rodentia; family Muridae; genus Montemys; species Montemys delectorum. The sequence goes on from JADRCD010206554.1 coordinate 7,204, forward strand.
AGCAACAGACCAGCAAACTAGGACACCTTGTGTAATTTTTCCCTTTGAAGTACTTCAGAGCCTAGAGGTAGGTTAAAGTAGAACTTGGCGTCAGCACCCAAGACAGCCGCGTTGGGGAGCAGTCTGCAGCCTCGGGGCCCTGAGGGCGATGAAGTTGGGAGCAGCTGAGTCTGTGGCAGCAGAGAATAGGAAGCTGGGCCCCAGGGGCCAACAGACTTTCTTTTTTCTTTTGTCTTTTATTTAGGGTTTCTCTGTGTAGTCCTGGTTGTCCTAGAACTTGCTCTGTAGACCAGGCTGACCTCAAATTCACAGAGATCAGCTTTCTTCTGTTTCTGGAGTGCTGGTATTAAAGGTGTGTGCCACCACTGCCTGGCTCAGATCTCAAAGGAGGTTTTGTAAGTAGACACCTATGAAAACATCAGGATTTTCAAAATCTTGATTTATTTTTTTTTCAAATTCTATTTCTGGGGCCAGAGAGATGGCTCAGAAGTTAAAAGTTAAGAGAGCTTCTTGCTCCTCTAGAGGACCTGAATTCCACTCTCAGCACTCAGATGGGAGCAGCTCAAAAATCCCTGGGGACTGGCTTCAGAGGATCCAAGACCTGGCCTCTGAGGGCACCTAGACATTACACATGACCATAAGGAAAAATAAAATAAAATCTTTATATAAATCTATTTCCTCTTTATTTTTATTTTATTATTATTTATTTATTTATTTTTGGTTTTTTGAGACAGGGTTTCTCTGTGTAGCCCTGGCTCTGTCCTGGAACTCACTCTGTAGACCAGGTTGGCCTTGAACTCAGAAATCCACCTGCCTCAGCCTCCCAAGTGCTGGGATTAAAGGCGTGTGCCACCCCCCCCCCCCCGGCCTATTTCTTCTTTAAATTATTAAGAGAAAAGCATTGGATCCCTGCCCCTCTCCAGTTTTGGTATGTGTACCTTGATGCTATTGGTAGAAAGATAATGCTTCGGACTGTTGAACCCTCTTGTTGAATTGAGCCTTTGTTGTGTCTTAGCTCGGCTTCTATTGCTGTGATCAAACACTCTGACCGGAAAGCATTCCGGGTGAGAAGGGTGTATATATTTGTCCCTATCATGAGGGGAAGTCAAGGCAAGACCTCAAGGCAGGAATCTGGAGGCAGGAACTGAGGCAGAGACCATGGAAGGATGCTGCCTACTGGCCGCTTGCTCAGCTTGCTTTCTTATAGGCAGGACCACCTCCTGCCCAGGGTTGGCATCACCCACAGTGGGTTGAGCCCTCCCACATCAACCAAGAAAATGCTGCTCCCCCCCTCTCCACTTGCCTGGACATCAATCTGATGGAGACATTTTCTCACCTGAGGGTTCCTCTTCCCAGGTGACCTTGGCTTGTGTCAAGTTGACAAAATTCAACCACGATGCTTGTTAAAGGTCTTCTTTATTTCTGGAGATACGCTATGTTGCAGACTATCCCTTGTCCAGTAGAACTTCTGGAACTGGAATTGTGAGCTACCTACCGTGTGGGTACTAGGAATTGAACCCAGGTCCTCTGGAAGAACAGCCAGTACTTTTCACTAATAAGCCATCTCTTCAGCTCTTGACTGTCTTTTTGAGACATGGCCTCTTACTGAAACCAGAGCACACCATTTGGTTAGACTGATTGGCCAACAATGTCCAGAAACTCACCTTTCCGAGCTGTTGTGCCAGGGTCACAGGTGCACAAGACCACACCCCCCACTTTGTTTCTTCCTTTTCCTCCTTTATTTGTTCTTTGAGATAGGCTCCTTGTATAGAGCTCTGGCTGTCCTGGAACTCACTATGTAGCCCCGGATGGCCTTGAACTCACAAATCTCCCAAGTGCTGGGATCAAAGACATGTGTCATTCCACTTGGCTTCCCATGCCAGGCTTTAGTGGGTGCTGAGGATTCAACAGATTCTCATGTTTGCGTGACAGATGCTCTGCCAGCTGAGCCATCGTCGCTGTCCTACATTGCCCCGCCCCTCTTTTTCACTTCCTGTGTGTGCACAGGTCCATATGGAGGTCAGAGGTTAATGTTGAGTGTCTCTCCTGGTTGCGTCTCTCCCTGAGACTGACTGGCTGGCAATGCTGAGGGATTCCTGCGCCCACATCCCCAACTCTGGGTGTATAGGCACATGTCACTGTGATGCTTTTTTAAAAAATTGAAAAAAAAAAGATTTATCTTATTTCTAAAATTGTGTAAATGTGAGTATGTGTGTGCGTGTATGTGCAGGTGCCTGAAGAGGCTACTGGACTCCCTGGAGCTGGAGTTACGGGCAGTCATGAGCTGCCAGAGCTAGGGGCTGAGAACTGAACTCAGGTCCTCTGCAAGAGCAGCATGTGATTCCACCTGTTGAGATGTTGAGTCATATCTCCAGTCACTTGCTTTTAAAAAAAAAGAAAGACCAAAGAACCCATTGGTGCTGATGGTCTGAGGTTTGGAACTGGTCTTCAGGCTGGCCTTCCGAGTACGGAGATTCCAGCCATCCCTAACTGCCGCTTGGCTGAACTTGAAGGTCAGTTTATTAGTTACTCCAGGGGACTTGTGTGATCTTTATAGACTTAGGGCTCTCTAGAGGAATGAAGCCAATTGGATGAATAAACACTAAATAGAGGTTTTATTAGACCGGCAATAGGATAAGGACTGGGCAGTCCAACAGTCGATGACATCATACTGAAGATGCCAAGAACCCAGCAGATGCTCCATCCGTGAGGTTAGACACCCCGGCCGGCACTCTCCCAGTCTGGCCGTGGATGATTGCTGGAAAGCCATTGGTTTTCAGTTCATGTTAAAGGCTGGAGAATCTGAGTTCTGATGGCAGCAAAGGGTGGCTGCAGCGACAGCAGTGATACAACAGAAAACTCAACCAGTGGGAAGCAAAAGCAAGCAGGCTAAAGGCAAAGTGCTCCCTCTCTAGGATTTTTTTTTTTTTTTTTTTTTTTTTTTTTATATCTGGTCCTCTATCTGAAGGTGCTGCCCACATCTAAGATGGGTGCTCTTGTTTCAATTAACAGAATCAAGAAAATCCATCACAAGAGATGAGTCTAGAACTTGTCAAGTTGAAGTCAGTAGTAACCACAACAGTATTGACATCCTAATATTAAATATGTCAATTGATGAACATGGGCTAACTTTCCATGTATATAGATCCTAGGTTTTATAGTTTTCAGAGTACAGATTTTGACCTTGATTGGTGTCTTAGTCAGGGTTTTACTGCTGTGAACAGATACCATGACCAAGACAACATTATAAGAACAACATTTAGTTAGGGCTGACTTATAGGTTCAGAGATTCAGTTCATTGTCATCAAGGCAGGAGCATGGTAGCGTCCAGGCAAGCATGGTGCAGGCAGAGCTGAGAGTTCTACATCTTCATCTGAAGGCTGCTGGCAGAATACTGGCTTCCAGGCAGCTAGGATTAGGGTCCCATACCCACCTACAGTGAAACACCTATTCCAACAAGGTGTGTCACATCTACTCCAACAGGGCCACACTTTCTAATAGTGCCATTCCTTGGGCCTAGCATATGCAAACTATCACAATTGATAAATTGAATACCAAGAATTTAATTCTTTTTGACTATATTATTATCAAATTTATTTCCTTTATTTTTGGATGTTTCTTAATACTTTAAAGAGACTTATTATTTTTATATGTATGAGTGTTTTGCCTGCATGTGTGCATGTATGTGCACCACATCATGCATGTCTGATCCCCAGAGAGGCCAGGAAAGGGTGTGTGGATCTTCAGGACCTGGAGTTACAGATGGTTTTGAGTACCATGTGGTGCAAGGATCCAAACCTCTGTAAAAGCAGCCAGTGCTCCTGGCCACTGAGCCATCTCTCCAGCCCAGTATAACTTCGGTCGTGTCTTGGTTTGTCTCTGTTTCTTTTTAGAGCTTGTAGAGTCATGCTTTCAGTGCTTGTGTGGCCCCTTTGGAGCTGTGTGTGTGGAAGACTATCGCTTTCAAAGTTCAGGTAATATCTGGTCTTCCTTTCCAATTTGGATCTTTTGTTTCTTTCCTGCCAACTGCTGTGGTTTGAATCTCCAGCTCTGGGTTGAGGAGAAGTGCTAAAAACAGACATCCTTGTCTTTTCCAGGTCTCAGGAGAGACTACTTCAGCCTTTTAACCCTGAGGGTGGTATTAACTCTGAGATTTTCCTACATAGCCTTGAATGTATTAAGGATGTTGCATTCTCTTTCAGGTTGTGTGTGTGTGTGTGTGTGTGTGTGTGTGTGTGTGTGTATTTTTCAAATGCTTTTTCTGAGCTGCACGGTCCCCTCATGTTCCCTTCTGCATGGTACACTGCCCTGGTTTCTGTATGTTGAACAATCTTTGCATTTTTAGGAAGACTCCCCTTGGCCATGGTGTGTATTCGTTTTTTGATGTTGCTGAACTTGCATGGCTGCTGTTTAGCGTTTTTTTTTTTTTTTGGCATCTATATGCCTAAGAGTTATCACTTTCTTCCTAGGAATGACTTTGGCTTTTGCTACCAAGATAAAAATGACCTCACAGGATGAATAAGAAAGCAGAGAAGTCCGGATTTCCTATTCTGTTATCTGAAGAGATGTCGATGATTTCTGTTAATTCTTTAGACACTTGGTGGAGTTTGCCAGTTCAGCCTTCTGGGCCTAGGGTTATTTTTATAGAAGTTTTTAGTTATTCAGTCCCACTACATACTGTGATTCTTTTCAAAGTTCCCATTCTTTCTTGAGTGAATTTCAGTCATTTATATCTTTAATTGTGCCCTGCAGCTGTCACTGAGAATCAGAAACCAAGTGACTGGACACAGTGGGAGTCTCTCCTAACAGTTCTAACCCTGATGGGGACATGCTCTTTTATTGCCTCTGCCTGGCTTCTGGTGGCCCTGATCGCACTGTGATGGTGCTATTCTGACCCCTGACTCCACCTTCATATGACTGACTTCTCTCAGTGTGATTCCATGGGATCTCACATCACTTCCCCTCTGTGTGTTTGTCCCCATGACCCAGTGTCTCTTTTTGTGAGAATACTGCTCACATGACTGGGACCCACCCAAGTGGACTCATTATAAGTTGAATGAATACCTCTACAAAGATCGTATTTTTTTGCTTGGAGCCAGGACTTCAACATATTTTGCTTCCCTCCAGGGGATATATGTCTGGAGGGCAGAAGAAAACTTGCAGAAGTCTGTTCCCTGTCTCTACCATGTGGACCTCGGAAACTGAGCTTAGGTTGTCAGCTTGGTGGCAAGCGCCTGTATCCCCTGAGCCATCTCAACGGCTTTCTTTTTGCTAACCTCCTCAACCTAAATGGCTCATCAACGGAGCTCTGTTCTTTTTGATACCCTTGGCGTGGACCTCTGCTCTGTTCCACGTTGTAACCTGTCACCACTGCCACAACTATGGAGATTTCTGTGCCCTGACAGCCTGCCTCCCCCTCTAGATGGGACCTCAGTGTTACTCTCCTGGATACTGAGGTGTCATAGTGACTTGATTCTCCCAGGAGAGGCCTCTCTGGCCTCGGAGCAGACATTGGCAAAGGGGACTGCAGCTCCTGCCATCCTTGGTTTTCTTCTCTCAGGGTACAGCCTCTTCCTGACCTGCAAGCTGAGTGGAGAACCAATATCGCTGCCTGGTCATGCTTGTGCATAGATAGCATTTGCAGAAGTGGGAGTTGGGTGGGAAGGAGTCTCTGTCCTTCTGGACCCATTGCCCCAAATGGACAGAGTTCCTACAGTGTACGGCTCAGGGAATGAGAGGTATCTGTTCCTCACAGAGGAGAGCTGTAGGCATAGACTGGGAGCTGGTGTTGAAGGGAGGATCCTTCCCCTTTGAGGTTGGCTGGGGTAGAGTCTCTGTAACTGGGGTGGGACAAGACGGGCCAGTTTGTGGCTCAGTGTTATGGACTCACTGCTCCAAGATGTAAAGATTTTCCTGAACGTTCTCTGTCTCTCTGTCATCTCTGTCTCTCTGTCTCTGTCTGTCTGTCTCTCTCTCTTTATGCACACGTGTACATGCATGTGTTTGTATGTGCATTTGTGTGTATGTAAGTATGTGTGTGTACATGTGCATGTGTATATGGAGACCCAAGGTCCTTGATCACTCTCCGCTTTACTTACTGAGGCGAGTCTATCACTGAGGCCAGAACTTTTTAGTCCCAGCTAGTGTAGCTGGGAACCTGCTGCCCTTGCCTCTTGAGTTTTGGGGTTACAGGCGGCTGCCATGCCTGCTTAGCTTTTTATGGGGGTTCTTGGGATGCCAACTCAGGTCTTCATGCAAGGTTGCCTTGCCCACCAAGCTCTCTTTTCAGCCCATGTTCTCTCTTGGGAGTATGCTGCTCTCCTTGGTGGCTCTTTGTACTGAGGCTAACTGTGGGGGCACCCAACTTCCTTGGATGAGGGACCATGTAAGTCTAATGAGGGCTGCCATCCTGGTGCACCTTCTCAGAGAGGGCCTAGCTTTGCCTCTGCTCTGGGATGCCTGCCTGAGATCACCTTCCACAGGATGTAACTCGAGGTTTCTATGGATAGATCGAGTTTGTGTGAGTTTAAACTATTAACACACAGGTCATTTTGTTCCCCGGGGCTTCTCTTACCCTGGCCAGAGCCCAGATGGAGTCACTCCCAGCCTGCCAAGGATGCAGCTCTTTCTGGTTCATTTCCTACAGAGGGTCTCTGTCCTGAAGACTTTGCACTGTACTTCATCCTGGGCTTCATCTGCCCCTGGCATTTCTAGGTTGGGCTGATACTTTGAGGGCAAAATCAGCTCATGGCTCAGTGTTCCTTTGGATTTATAATTCCTTGCTCCAAGCTGTATGACTTTAGGTAGGGTTTGTGTGGTGGGTGTCAGAGGCCCCTGGAACTTCTGTGAGGCCAGAGATAACCATTCCCTTCACTGGCTGGTGCTATTTTCTTGTCTTCTGGCCATGCTTAGTATTTACCGATGCCTTAGAGCTTTGGCTGCCTGGACTTATCTTCTTGTGGATCTAAGCTATCTGCCACCTGGACAACTCACATGGACCGGGATAACCCTGTCAGAGCCCACCTATGCCTAAAGCCCTCAGTTTTTGCACCAGGCCCTACTGTGGCCTAGAAGCAGCTTGCTCTGGCTGTCCCTTCTCCTACTGCCATTGTCCAGAGCATGGGTCTTGTGACAGTGGTTGCCTGTCTGTACAGCAAGAACACACCCCGGAGGTCAGATTTTCCGGTCAGCAGGCTTGCCCTGTCTAACACCCTGGGCTAAGACTCTTCCCTCACAGAGCTTGGATCCTTGTGTTTCCTTCTTGCTTCCAAGATGGCAGGTCACCTGAAATTAGGGGCTAATTTCTTTTTCCTTTCCTTCTAAGTACCCAGCGCAATTCTCCACTCAAATGCTCAGGGTCTTCGCTAAACCTCCAAGTGAGGGGGCCTGGAGAGATGGCTTGGCAGTTCAGAGCACCGGCTGCTCTCACGGATGTTCTGTGTCCAGTTCCTGGTATCCACATGGTGGCTCGCACTCTGTGCCTCCAGTCCCAGCAGTTCTGATACTCCTCTGGCCTTGTGGGCACTGCACACACATGGTACAGAGGCAACGAATGCAGGCAAAATGCCCAAATGCACAAGATAAAAAGAGCGCCTTTACATTGTTTACACTTGTGGGTGAGATGCTTTGCAGTGAGGGCAGACCTCCAAGTTTGTGTGCAGACTCGGTGGGACCAGACCTGTGCTACAGCTGGATAAGGGACGGCAGCACACTAAGTGTGTGGCTGTTCTGTGTAAAAGAGAACACAGGGACAGACAGGGGCCAGGCCCTGGCGGGTGTGTATGTGATATTTTGAGTACTCAGATGAGCTAGGCCCTCAGTGTGCAGGTGGACAGGCAAGTGTGAAGGTATAAGAAACCAGGGGAGGGGTCAGGAGGCTGTGGATTGCTGCTTTGGGAGAGATGAGCCACTGATAACTGGTTCTAGGGGACTGTCTTGGAGAAATGTGGTCATCCTCTATCCCACTGTCTCTCACAGGTGAGGAAGGTCCAATGTAGAGAGCCCTGTCCTATTGTCGCAGGTTCCTGGGGGCTTTGGAGTGCTCAGAAGGGAGATGAGAGGGAGCACACATTAGGTCCTGTCTGTCCTACCTCTCCCCTGAGCCCTGATGACATTCAGTGTGCTCAGTCTGGGTTCGGAGGTCTAGGTTTGGACAGGCACAGAAGGAAGAAGGCATTCTAAATGTGAGCATTCAGCTTCAGGGCAGCTGGGAGGTCCTTTTGTGTCCTGTTCTCTGGCTTCCAGGAGGCATGGGTCTCTCATGTTCCCTGTGGGGCAGAGGAAGGCATGTGGCGTGGCCCTTTACCAGGTGAATGCCAAAGTGGACACCTGAGGGCCTTGCCCCTGCTTGCTCTGAAAATTCACTCTTGTCATTCATCTGTCCCTTATCCCTTACCTGTCCTTGCCCCTCATCTGTCTCTTGTCAATCATCTGTCCCTTGTTCCTTATCTGTCCTTGTCCCTCATCTATCCCTTGTCCCTCATCTGTCCCTTGTCAGCCACTCATCTGTCCTTGTCCCTCATCTGTCCCTTGTCATTCATCTGTCCCTTGTCAGTCACTCATCTGTCCCTAGATAGAAGGAGGCTGTGTGGTCTGAGGCCATCCACAAGGTGAGTCACAGATCCTGGCCTGAGCCTGGTGCCCAGGCTTCCTGTCATAGTCAGGGTGGGTTGGTCTCAGGTTTTTGTCTGTGAACCTCTGACCTCTTGGGGCTTCTCTCTGTGGCTTCCCATCTGAAAATCTGGTGGCCCACTGCATCAGGATCTGTTTAGGTCTGAACCCACTGTTTCCTTTAGGTGGTTTAATTAGCAGCTCTCAGTGCCCAGTGTGAGCTTGACTGTGCTCTCAGAGTATACATGCATCTATTCATGCCACAAGGTTATGCTAAATGAGGGAAGCGAGCAAGCATTTGCCACCACCTACCATAAAACTTAAACATGGCTGCTGTGGGCACGGCTCAAGAGCCTGTGGACATTTACTTTGCTTAGAGATGGGAATACTGAGGCTGAACTCATAATTGGTGTGGCTAAGTCTACCCATTCCAAGCATGAACTTCTCTCCAGTTTCCCCCAGCCCTTCACTGGCTCCTAGGATACAAAGAACTGGGCCATACCTCACATCCCAGGATGTAGACAGCAGGGCTTTACACCTCCCCAACAGAACACACTCACATGCACACGCACACACACACACACAGACATACAGAGACAAACACACAGGGACATACACGCGGATACACACATCTAGACAAAGATAGTAGGCTATAAACCTCCCACACTCTCTTCAAGACACAGCAGGGTTGTGCACACCAGGGCACAGTTGGTGGGGATCTGTACACCCATCCGTCTGCCAAGCCACACAGAGCTGTTTCCATTGGTTACTTGATGGGAGCAACATAGGAAGTAGTTATGCCAGCTGCAAGCAGGATGGCTGTGCGTGGACTGAGCTCTGGAGAACAAGATGGCCTTGTGTGGTGGGAAGTAAGGCATTCCCGGTCCCCACTAGGAAATGTATGTAGAACGAAGGTGTGAGGTAGAGGGGATAGTATGTTGAAATCCTGGGTGTCAAGCAATGTCAGGCCTGAGGATTCCATGATCTTTCTCGTTGCTGCGAACGTGAGTCCCCATGGGGCCTCAGCCTTAGGCCCCCTGAATCCAAGCAGGTTATGTCAGGGCTGGGAGGTCTGTTCCAGCTCAGATCCTTTCTCAGGACTGCTGCTGGCACCCTGAGCCACTGGATTGAGTTGGGGCTCCTAGATATGTCCAGGATCTCTGCCTGCTCCAGCTGACCCTGTCCCAGGGCCAGCCTGTGGCTTTCTCTCCCTGTGTCACTGCTGTGGTCAAGTGGAGCATACTTGTTTTACCTCAGACGGGGTTGACGGCCAACTCTGGCTAGTGATGGCCTATCAGTGGGAGGTGCTGTGCTTACATAAGCAAGGGGGTGGGGCTGTGCTCCTCAGAGTTCCCTGGACATCCCCCTTCTCATTGTTGTCCCTTCTAGGTGAGTGTGCCCAAGTATGCGGCTGCAACGAGACAGGAATGCTGGAGAGGTTGCCTCGGTGTGGGAAAGCCTTCGCTGAAATGATGCAGAAGGTGGCTGTCTGGAAGTGGTGCAACCTGTCCGAGTTCATCGTGTGAGTGCCTGGCTGATCACAGCACTCAGCCACTGTGCCTAGCCACGTCCCTTGGCCCCTCCCATACTTCTGCTCCTGGTCCTCGGCACACTCACCCACAGCCCTCCCATAGTCCCCACCCAGCGCTGCCTACACACTGCTCTGGGCCACGGGAGGAGGGGGCACTGGGGTCCATTTGCCTTAGCCACATGGATCTGTGAGAACAGTTTGGGCAGTGTTTCTGGGCAGTTCAGTGGAAAGGTCTTGGGAAACATGGCAGGCTTCTCAACACACATGGAGATGAGGGGGCCTTTGAGGCAAAGGGTTCTTCCTGGGGTCTTTATGACTCTCTGTCCCAGATGCCCCGAGAACCTGGTCATCTCCAGGGCTGCATCAGGATTGAAGCTCAGAGTGGGCTCTGAGTGTGGACAATGGTTCTGAGCCCCCTTGCTTCTGGTTCTTCCCTGTGAAAGTCACAGGTATGTGGTTTAGGCTTTGAGAACCAGTCTAGCGTGAACGGGGAAATCTGGTTGAGTGCGTGCCTGGCAGAGTGGACACAGAGGACGTGGGACCCTGCTACTATGCCCCTCCCACCCTTCATCCTAAGTCTCATGCTTCTGGCAACTCAGATCGCAGTGACATTTTGAAGCTACTTGTTGGAAGTAGCTCCTTCCTGTTAATGGGCAGGTCCCCACTCATTCCTGGAATAGCACAGGAAGGAGGAGGTGGGTCCCTGTCCTGACCCTGTGGGAGTCTAGGTCAGGATCCTCTTTCTCCTGGGTTTGTCCTTCATCTGAGCAGGCCTGGGGAAGTGCAGTCCTGGGCAGAGCTGCTAGCTATGGGCAGACATCCATCTCAGTTTCCTCCAGAGCCTCTTAGGTGAGAGCCTCTCAGCCTGAAAGACCTCTACCTCCAGAGGATGCTCCGCTGCATCCTGGATTAGGAGGCTACTTGGAAATTCTTATGCACGGCAGACTGAAGTCTGGATCTTGGTAGCTGTGGCCCTGGGCTAGCCTACCGAGCCAGTGAAAGTCTGGTAGAGTAGATGAGGCCCACCACAAGAAGTTCTCTGTGGAACCTTTTCCACATTTGCTCAAACGAGCAGTTGTCTTGCATCTGGTCTGATGGAGCAGAGGGGCAACTTTTCAAGAGCAGAGGCTGGAGCGCCTAGGCCTACCTGGCTTGTGAGAGCAGACTGAAGTGGTTGGGAGAAGCTAGCCCTGTCCTCAGGCAGACCCTTTTCTCAGGCCTTCAGCATGTCCCGATGGCGAGGGCCCTACAGTCCATGTGGCTGTGGGTTCCGGGTTCCAGGTCTTTTGGGGAAACCTGTATGGTGTTGGGGAGGTTCGCCGGAGAACAGATGTCACAGGCCCCGGGGAGCTGGTGATGGCCACAGATGTAGGAAAAGGACACAGGTACAGATGACCCAGTTGGAAGTGACTTCTAAGGGCACAGTTTTGGTAGGTGGCCCAGTGGGATTGAGCCCAGACCATTCCTTACCTGTCTGTCGGGTCCTGGGCCAGGGCAGCTGTGAGGGGTGGCTGTTGGGAGAGCTACATTTTTTTCTGCCTCTGCAGGTACTATGAAAGCTTCACGAACTGCACCGAGATGGAGACCAACATCGTGGGCTGCTACTGGCCCAACCCGCTTGCCCAGAGCTTCATTACCGGCATCCACAGGCAGTTCTTTTCCAACTGCACCGTGGACAGGACCCACTGGGAAGACCCTCCGGATGAAGTACTCATCCCACTGATCGCAGTTCCTGTCGTGCTGACTGTGGCTATGGCTGGCCTGGTGGTGTGGCGAAGCAAGCGCACTGACCGGCTGCTGTGACGGTCCGCTGGATGGAAGGCCAAGCCTGGCAAGCTGGAAGAATGTTGCCCAGAGCTTAGAGAGCTGGTGGACACTGCTTCTATCTGGTCTGCTTTGGCCACACCCTACCTGGCTGTGCCAGAATCCTCCTGACCAGTCTGACATGGCTCTTGCTCTCTAGCCTGCTGCCTGGTGGGGTTCAGGCTGCCTGTACAAGTGCTTCGCTCTCTCTTGGGCTAGTGGAAGCAAGTGACTAATCTCAAGTTTTTTGGACCAGATGTGGGAATCATCTCTTGCTGAGCCCCACTCTCCCCAGGCTCTGTTCCCTACTCTCTAGTTATTTCTTGGCAGAGTCTTGCTCAGCCTCAACCCCAGCCCAGGTCCTGACCCATTTTCTAGCCCTGACCCTGACCCCTGCTACACTTGGGCAGAGAGGGCAGGCAAGGCCATCTGGAAGATGTGGAATCCCAAGCTCTTCTGTCTGAGAGACTGAGCACAGCCTTTGTTGGACATGAAGGATAGCCTGGGGATTAGGGAGTGGAGTCATTAGGAGCCACATGTGACCCACCAGCCTGCCTGTCTTTTCTATCTGATCAGTCATGATTCTGTGCTGGCTGGAGCTGTGGGCTGGAGCTGTGGGCTGGAGCTGTGGGCTGGAGCTGTGGCTTGGTTAGCTCTTCAAAGACACCTACCCTGAAGACATGAACCCTGAGCATGAACCTCCTCCTCGAGGGCTATTCCTGGGAGTAAGGCACGCTCTGAGTGTGCTCAAGGGTTCTGTCTGCTGAGACCTGTTCTTTTTGATTAAAGTACCTCCTTACACGTGGCGGTTCTCATTTTATTTTAGGGTACTCAGGGTTAGTTGGTGAGTGGGTCTCTCAGGAGCTCAGATAATGCCACAGAGGACTTAGCCCAACAGGAGCGGGTCCTGATTTTCTACTTTAGTGCCCTCTTTCCTTTTCCCTTTCCTGGTTTTGCCAGAGGCCCTGCCTGTGGGTTTTGGGGAGGAGAGGCCCTGGTCAGATGTGGCCAGGCAGATGCTGGTCAGTAGGTGGTGCTGTACCATTTCAGGCTCCGTCTGTGTTCCAGCTGGAGGACCTGCATCGTTGGGTATAGGCTACTGACCATTGTGGTGTCGCATTCTCCAGGGGTTGTCCTGACTGCCCAGAGAAGGCAGATCAAAGGTCAGGATGGGGAGTCTATAACCCATGTTTCCCTTTGGGGCATCAGAGGCTGCTACAGGATGGACCTGAAGGAGAACACTGGGGTCTGGAGCGAGTGCTGTGGTTCCTGGTCTTGTCTCTGAGTCCCCAGGCACCGCTAGTGTACCACGTGGAGAGGATGCCAGGAGCGGAAGCCACAGTCTATGTCTCCCTTCCGGGAGGCAGGAAGGGGAAAGTGGGAGCCAGAGATGAACCAGGTCTGATCCAATGGGGAGTGAGTGTCCAGTATTGGAGGGACAGAAGAAGAGCAAAATCCCTCTTAACGAGTCTTAGGCGTGGATCTTCTAGAAGGTCTTTCCTGTGATGATCTTTAATGAAGCAGCTTTCTCGGACTGTAGAGTCCGGCCAGCGGAACTATTCGGGGTCTGTGGGTTACCTCGGCCTGGAGGCTGGACTAGACCTGTGGAAATAAACGGGCGAAAGAAAAACACGGAGGGCCGCCAATAACATGTATCAAAGCGACACTTACTTTGGGGTGAACTGGGTATTTATCTCCAGGGGCACCAAAGTGAAACCAACACAATGAACACAATATATGCATAATGTAAATACAACTCTAGACGGTTAGACGCCAAGTTCTCAATGGAAACAACTCTCAGGCAGGAACATTGTTTACAGTAAGCAAATGTCTGCAAACAGGCGGGCTTGTAGGAAATCTAACATCAGATCCGCTTCTCCGCTTTCAGGAGGAGCAGCAAAGCTATAGTCCCAGCAGTTCAGCTGCTTTCGCTTTCGGAATTCAGGCAGAGGAAATACTTGCAGCGTTCAGACAGTGGGGGAGGCAACATTGGACGATCCTTGCTCCTTCCTATTACTTTATTGGGGATGGATATGAGTGTACACACTTTATTTTGGGTGAACCAAGGATTATGTACCTCTTGGGGAAAGAGTGTGAGGATATCCAGGAAGGGAAGGCCATTGGCTGAAGGCTAAGGCTATCTAGGTACCTTTTTAGCTTGAGAAGAAGTCCAGGTGCCATAGCATCTGACTACATGGCTGAGTGCCCGTGGTCCTCTTGATTGGGTGTCATCGTTACATGTTGCAGAGATGGTGCAGAGCCAGGTAGGAAGCAGCTCGACTCCTGTGGTTCCCAAATCTCAAATCTGCTGGGGTTTGAGCATACTCAACCTTACCAGTTCTTGTCTGGTAGTATGATCCCACATGACCTACAGACCTCTGTGTCCTCTGGCTAGAGTTGAGGCTGAGAAGACCCCAAACGTCCTGTGCCATGGGAGGCCCTTTCCCCTACCATACTCAGGTCTTGGCCCTAGAGACTTCCCAGTGGATACCATGGCATTGCAGGTCTGGGTGGCTGTCTGAGCCTATGTCACGAGGACCTCAAGGGACCAGATCTGGGGCCTTTCTATGTTTTTGAAGAAG
>JADRCD010206555.1:0-17701 GCA_019843815.1 Montemys delectorum
TATATATATGATAATAATAAGTGTGAAAATTTTCCTCTGTCTTTAAATTTCCAATTAGTAGGTACTATGACCATGACTGCTATTTCTCCTGTATACATTTCATCAATGGCTGTATATGAACCATGATTCCTTTCATGAATAAACTACTGTGACCCAAATAGTCCAACTTCCCTGAGCAGATTAGGTGCCCATAAAACCTGTGTGTCAAGAGAAAGGACATGGAAGAGAGGAAATGGCAATACTGTAGGACAAGGAATATCAATAGCAGCACACCCTAGAATAGTAGCTTGTAACAAAATGGTTACAATCTTAAGCTGACATAAATGCTATTGTTTTTAGATTTAAAGCGTTACATTGTGGAGTTCTTAGGGCACCCTCGTCAAGTTTCTCTATCATTGACTTTTATTGTTATTGTTGCCACATAATCTTATTTAAATAGCATCCCTTAGCACAATGTTTTGCTTTCTTACATATAGGGCTTAAGCCAGGAGCATATTGATTCTGAGCATTCAGTTGTTGTAAGGACAAATTACAATATGCCTTTAAGTGGCCACTTTACCTACATCAGCTTTTGTTCAGCAAAGATTCCTCTAATAGTTAATTTTGCTTTTTGTTTGTAAGCCCCTATATTTCTATGTAACCTTAGAAAATCCATAACATTTTCCATCTCTCTTTGTGGCTTGATTAATTTTTGACATTCTTCATTGTCATTATCAAAAGTAACTTTTAATAAAAAACTCTTGAATTTGGTCCCACTTTAATTGTTTTCAGTAGCATCTTTGAGTTTCCCTATGAAATCAGCATAATGCTCTAAGGGACCTTGTGTATTTTGTATATAATGAAATTCATGACTATATGGAGTAGGAGGCCCATAGGAAGCACAGACCTTCAAAAAATTTTGATACTATCCATATCTAATTCCTGATAAACATTTTCATTTTATTGAAATTTCACAGGAAGCACAGCACAGCTCATGAGGCCAGGGAAGAATTGATAAATTAATATGTTTTCCTTGCCGTGCCCTCACTTGCCTATGTTGAAGTTAGCATTTCCATAGGCTCTCCTAAATGCTCATCAAAAAGTGGAGAAATTCAAGGTTAGATTAGTGATCAAATTTGTTATGGCATGCTTCTGGATCATCAGGAATCCATCGTCTGTATAGTTATTAATGGCGCTGTTTTAACTTTTGATTTTGCCTGTACTGGGAAGATCACCTTTCTGCCTCCTTTACGAATTTAAGGTAGGATCATCTGGTTTATATTTATGCAAGGAATTAGCCATCTCTTCCTCGTGATTATTATCCTCCTTATCTTTGTTAAGACTTTTGAGAACAGTCTAAAGCAATGCCCATGTGACCCAAAATTTAAAGAGGATCGTTTCCCTCTTGTTTATATGCTTTTTCAATATTCTTTCAGACTCTGTCCCATACTTCTTAACCTAAGCTGACATATTGTGCAAACTAGAGATTATAATCACAAGCAATTTGAACTCAGTCTAATAGTTGTGACTTTGATACGTGTGCTCCTGGTTTCTTTAAAGAAATAATGCACAAGATCAATGTAAGGCAAAGTCTTCCCAATTTTCTGCCTTATTATTCTCATTCACCTGTTACTGTGAAGGTCCTCAATTTCCTATCATGAAGGCAACTTAAGATCCCTGTTTACTATCACTTGTCACAGCTCCAGAAGTAGTGAAGACTGGTAGAATGGAGATAATAAATGAAGCAGATTAAAATCTCATAAAATGGCCAACTTTATTCAGGCAATCAAATAATGCATATTCTGAGGGTTCACAAATGTCATATGAGTAAAGGTCACATGACTTCAAGTTGTATACAATCACAAGGACAGAACATGTATGACAAAAACATATTTTCCATAGAGGTACATGAAGAACAGTTTAAACACTATCTGAGCAGTAGCAACAGCAACAAGTAATGTGTAATAGGCCCACTCCTATCTACTACACTCAGGAAGCTGGCATATATGCATACCAAGAACGACCTTGTGTTTTGAATAAACTGAGATCACAAGACTTACTCTGTTTTCAGAAACCTACTGACAAAACTCCCTTCTAGGACAGTGTTTCAACACTACGCTACGAACCATTACTCCCTGGATGGGTCAGACGATTCTATATTCCTATTGGCAAACACAATGAGATTTCTTCTAAGAACTCCATTCAGGGAGAATCATGAATGTGGAACATCTGCCATAAGTAAATAATAAGAAATTGAAATTCATTAAAAATAACATAGAACTAGTGAATAAAAGTAAATTCTGAAGTATTTAAAAATATAATGATATTAAAACTGGAATTTTAGAGCTATCAAAATATTCCTCCCTTCAAATGCTCTCATATCTGTGCCTTTGCTCACTTTCAAACTCATGGCATCACTTTTCATTAATTGTTGTTAGACACACATATACACATGCACACACACACACACACACACATGCACAGGCATACACACACATACACATGCACAGGGCATACACATACATGCACACAAACACACACACATGCACAGGTATACACACACAAACACACACACACACACACACACACACATATATATATATATATATATATATATATATATATATATATATAGAGAGAGAGAGAGAGAGAGAGAGAGAGAGAGAGAGTCAAATTTGTTTCCATCAACACAGAGTATCTAACTTTTAACAGGTTCTTTGGAGATTTGATGGCAAAACACCAGCCACCTTAGGACCCAATACTAGAGTCTACAAGTGGCTTCCCCAAAATGATCTTCTTGGTAAGACTCTGTAAAACAAATGCTTAATCATGACTGACTCTCTCTGATTCCTATACCTATCCTTGTTGACTTCAAAACATATTACACTTAGTGAATTGATAATTTATTTAAGAAAACAAGTTCTGAAATGCATTTCATTTTTTTAAATACTCATTTTTTATCATATCTACTATGGGATTCCTGTGTTCCACTGGAAATCTGTATTTAATAACTCAAGTATCAAGTCACATGCAACTTGCAAAATTGTTCTCTGTAAATTTAGCTTCTTCTTGCTCTGAGACAGAGAGGCATTTCAGTGAAGTTATAAGTATAGCAATTTCATGAAGAAGATCTCCTTTCATTTCCTCATAGTATACATGTCTTTTTTCATTGCTAAAACTGCTCATTAATGTCAATCTGAATTCATCTTTTTCTAGGTCATCCAAAAACCAAAGCTTTTGTAACTCATGGTGGAGCCAATGGCATCTATGAGGCAATCCATCATGGAATCCCTATGATTGGCATTCCTTTGTTTGGAGAACAACATGATAATATTGCCCACATGGTGGCCAAAGGAGCAGCTGTTACACTGAATATCAGAACAATGTCAAGGTCAGATTTGCTCAATGCACTGGAGGAAGTCATAGACAATCCTTTGTGAGTATAACCTTTGAAGGTATAATTTATTTATTTATTTACTTATTTATTTATTTATTTATTTATTTGGTTAGTTATTCATTCATTGCCCTTCTTCCTAAAAGACAAATGAGCAAGAATTATTCTGAATGTATAAATAATAGTAGGAACAGAGATATTGGGGCAAGATTCTGTGTATACATTATTCTCTCCTTTACTTACTTTTTTAAACTCCACTTTAACCTTTATGTTCCTTTGCTATGTAAATAGCACCATCTTAAATATAAAACTCTTCTGCTTCATCCTCCACACTGCTTGCCCAAGAGGCATGTGCCATCAAATCTGACCAATTTTTCTTTCAATTTTTTTAGTAAAGTAATTGGTCAGAGTTTTAAAGATAGTACAAAATGTAAATAGCCAATGAATGAAAACAAATGAAATACTAAGCATGGTATCAGATGGATTCATAAGAAAACATTAAAATGGAGAGTCCTGAAATGTTATAAAAGAAATATGCAACTTTTATGGCAAATATAACTTTCATCATCAAAATACAATAGATATGAACATAAATGTAAGTGTATAGTTGGATGTGTAACTGTGCAACCCAATATTTTAGGATAAAAGTGAAAACCAATTAGAGTAAAGCAGTAGAAGTATAAGTTACCACCATTGTAATTAGTACCTTTTGTGCTACATAAACTGATATTTAGGGCTGGTGACTCATGTCTCTGAATCACATTTCTCCGTTATATACTCATCAATAATCTTTTCAACAATAGACGCAAATGCACCTCCATGTGAAATGTTGACTGCCATGCACACTCGTCTACACCAGTCATGTCTGCAGTATTGGGCGTAAAAACCTGATCAATGGCAAGAGGCAGTAAGGACCCAAAAGGGAATCTGTGCCTCCTGGGTATACAAGATAGTCGCTGGTATCTCCTAACATAGACGTGTTCCAGATCAGTCTTTCCAATTGTCAACACACCCTCATATTTAGGCATAAAGGTACCCCAGGAAATGATTCGTTTGTGGCTAAGATTGGGCATTGTTTCCTGGCCAGCACAATGATTCCAATATATCCTAATTTAATTCCAAGCTATTCTTAGCTTGGAATTTTTCTCAAGGAATCTGCTTGTCAGACAGGTGTTGTCCTCAGAGTTACAACAGGGGTCAGGCTCATTCCTCATTCCTTAGGGCAGCCCCACAATAGTCAGAACTGTTTTACATACTAGAAACTCAAGGCCATTAGTTAGAACTGTTAGGTGGAAGTGAGACCCAGAGAATTAACAGGAAATGCCAGATCTGACTATCCTAGTCTTGCCTCCAGCAGAATCAGGGAATTAGCATAGGAATACCAAATTAGCCCCAGCAGGGAGGGCACTATCGCTCTCTCTGCCTGCTTCACACCTGGCTACATGATCCTACCTACGGACCTTGTGTGGCAGTCACTTGCCTATGTGACTTCAGTCTTGTGCCGCTTGCTGTAACCCCGCCCATCTACGTGACTCTTGTCATTCGCCTTGTTTCCTGTATGCCATATAAGCCTGGTTTTCACTTTGTGCTCTCTCTTGGACTCTCTCTTGGATTTGGAACCTCTCTTGGACGGGGACTTGCACTGGAAATTAGATGAAATAGAACTTAGATTTATGAAGTCTGCATTTCCCCAGGCCCAGAGTGCTTGGGCCCGGGGGATGCAGCGCCTATCCAGAGGAGATGGCAGTTACTTTAGACTCAGTGTGTTTCAGGTGGCCACAGATGTACCTTAATTACTAAGCTACTAGATTTATCAGTTCTCCTTTGCAATGACTGTAAAAGTCTGATGCCATTTTTAAGAAATACATTCAGATTCTCACACCCTTCTGTCGGCTCTGTTTGTCACTCGTCACCTCGTCGACCTGACTAGGACCCCGTTTCTCCCATGGGTTGAGGGAGGCCCAGATTGGCTGGCCTGCGGCAGTTGACAACTTTTACTTCTTTTTCTTTTAATTGGTATTATTTAATTATTTATTTTATTTACATTCCAAATGTTGTCCCACCACCTGATCCCCACTCCCACAGTTCTTAAAACTATCCCCCTCCCTTTTGCCTCTGAAACAGTGCTCCCCCACCCACCCACCCACCCACCTTCTCCATACCTCACCATGGCATCCCCATTCCCTGGAATATCAAGTCTCTATAGAATTAGGCACATCCTCTCCCACTGAAGCTAGAAGCAGTCCTCTTCTACACATGTGCATGGGGCCACAGAACAATCCATGTACTCTCTTTGGTTGTTGTCTTAGTCTCTGTGAGCTCTGAGGGTCCAAGTAAGCTGACACTGTTGTTCTTCCTATGGACTTGCCATTCCCTTCAGCTCCTTCAATCCTTCCCCCTAACTCTTCCATAGGAGCCCCTGACCTCAGTCCAACAGTTGGATGCAAGTATTTGTATCTGTCTCAATCAGATGCTGGTAGATCCTCTCATAGGACTGCCATGCTAGACTCCTGTCTGCAAGCACAACATAGCTTTAGTAATAGAGTTAGGGTTTGGTGCCTGCCATGGAATGGATACCAAGTTGGGCCAGTCACTGGATAGCCATTCCTTCAGTCTCTGCACTATTTTTGTCTTTGCATTTCTTTTAGACAGGAACAACTTTGGGTCATAATTTTTGAATGTTGATTGGTGACTCCATCCATCCATTGAGGGTTTTAAGTACATACTGGAGGTGGAATCTTCAGGTCCCTTCTCATCACTGTTCAGCATTTTGGCTAAGGTCATTCCCACTCAGAATTGGGTGCCTCTCAAATCTCAGGTCTTAGGGACTTTCTAGAGATTTGCCCCATCCCCCATAACCCACAGCTTCATATTTCCATTCTTTCTCCTGGCCATCCAGGCTTCTTTCTTGTCTCTCTTCATATCCAATCCTGTCCCCTTTTTCTCCTCTCCTTCCCGTCTCCAACCCAGGTCCCTACCTCTCTCTGCCACCTGTGATTATTTCCTTTCTGCTACTAAGTTGGATTGAAGCATCTTCACCTGGGGCTTCCTTCTTCTTAAACTTCTTGCAGTATAGGTTGTTTCATGGGCATCTTGTTCTTTTTGGCTAATATCTATTTATCAGCGAGTAGATACAATGTATGTCCTTTTAAATCTTGGTTACATCAGTCATGATGATATTTTCTACTTCCATCCATTTGCCTGAAAAATACATGATGTCCTCATTTTTAATAGCTGAATAGCATGCCATTGTGTAAATGAAGAACATTCTCTATATCCATTCTTCCCTTCAGGAAGAATTGTTTCTAGTTTCACGCTATTATGAATAAGACTGCTATGAACATAGTGGAGCACATGTCCTTGTGATATTATGGAGCATAATTTTGGTATATGCCCAAGAGCAGTATAGCTGGGTCTTTGGGTGAAACTATTTCCAATTTTCTGAGGAACCTCCAGATTGATTTCCAGAGTGGTTGCACCAGTTTGCCATCCACCAATAATGGGGGAGTGTTCTTCTTTCTCCACATCCTTGCTATCATATGCTGTCACATGAGCTTTTGATCTTAGCCATTTTAATTGTTGTAAGGTGGACGCTAAGATCATTTTAATTTGTATTTAATTGCATTTTTAATTTGCATTTTAATGTTGAACATTTCTTTAAGTGCTTCTCAGCCATTCAAACTTGCTCTGTTTAAGAATTCTCTGTTTAGCTCTGGACTCCCTTTTAAATTGGGTTGTTTGGTTTTTTTTAGTCTACCTTCTTGAATTCTTTGTATATTTTAGATATTAGCTCTTTATCAGATGTAGGACTAGTGAATATATTTTTTTCTCAATCTGTAGGTTACTGTTTTGTCCTATTGACAGTATCCTTTGACTTACAGAAGCTTTTTGGTTTCATGAGCTCCTATTTGTCACTTCTTTTTTTTTTTTTTAACAATTTCTTATTAGATATTTTCTTTATTTACATGTCATATGATATCTCCTTTCCCAGTTTTATTGAGTATTTTTGCATAGATATTCAGAAGCAAAACTGGTCTAAAGATCTCCTGCTTTGTTGCATCCTTGTGTGGATTAGGAATCAGAGCAACTGTGGCTTCATAGAATGAATTAGGTAATGTTGCTTCTGTTTCTTTCTTTGTGGAATAGTTTGAGGAATGTTGATACTAGATCTTCCTCAAAGAAAACAATCTGGCCCAGGGCTTTTTGTGGCTGGGAGACTGTTAATGACTGCTTCTATTTCCTTAGGTGTTATGGGATGGTTTAGATGGTTTATCTGATCCTGATTTAACTGTGGTACCTGGTATCTATCTGAAAAAAAAAATCACATATTTAGTCTAGATTTTCCAGTTTTGTAGAGTATAGGCTTTTGTATTAGGATCTCTGAAGATTTTTTTAATCTCTTCAGTTTCTGTTGTTATATCTCCCTTTTCACTTCTGATATTGTAAATTTGAATACTGTCTCTGTGCCCTTTAGTTAGTTTGGCTAAACAACAAGATAGCTGTATCTATCTTGTTGATTTTCTCAAAGAACCAGTTCTTGGTTTTGTTGCTTCTTTGTATTCTAATTCTCTTTGTTTCTAATTGGTTGATTTTAACACTGAATTTGGCTATTTCTTTTGCTCTACTCCTCTTGGGTATGTTTGCTTCTTTTTGTTCTAGAAATTTCAGGTATGATATTAAATTGCTAGAATGGGATCTCTCCAATTTCTTTATAAAAGCACTTAGTACTATGAATTTTCAACTTAACACTGTTTACATTGTATCCCATAAATTTGGGTTTGATATGTCTTCATTTTCATTGAATTCTATAAAGTTTTATTTCTTTCTTTATTTTTTCCCTGACTATATTATGATTGAGCAGAAAGTTATTCAGGTACCCTGAATATGTTAGATTTCTGTTGTTTTTGTTTTTATTGAGGTCCAACCTGAGTCCATGGTGATCTGTTAGAATGCATGTGATTATTTCAATCTTCTTGTATCTATTGATGCTTGTTTTGTGTCTGAAGATATGATCAGTTTTGGAGAAGGTTCTATGAAGTGCTGAAAAGAAGGCATATTTTTTTTTTTTGTTTTGGGATGAATGTTTTGTAGATATTTGTTAAATCCATTTAGTTCATAATTTCTGTTAGTTTCACTGTGTCTCTGTTCAGTTTGTGTTTCAGTGACTGGTCCATTCATTAGAGTGGGGTGTTGAAGTTTCAATGTGTGTTTTGAGTTTTGGTAATATTTCTTTTATGAATGTGGGTGCCTTTGCATTTCGGGCATAGATGTTTAAAAATGAGACTTGATGGATTTTTTTTTCCTTTGATGAACATGAAGTTTCCTTCCCCATCTCTTTTAATTACTTTCCATTGAAAGTTTGTTTCATTGGATATTAGAATGGCTACTCCAGCTTGTTGCTTGGGACCATTTGCTTGGAAAATTTGTTCCCAGTATTTTATTCTGAGGACATACCTATTGTTGTTGCTGAGGTATATTTCTTATATGTAGCAAATTTATGAATCCAGTTTGTATATCTCACTGTTAGCCTGTGTTTATGGATTGGATAATTGAGTCTGTTGGTGAAGAGATATATTAAATATGACTAATCATTAGTTCCTCTTATTTTCATTGTTGGATGTAGTATTATGTGTGCATTAATCTCTTCTCTTGTATTTGTTGTGAGATGATTAATTTCTTATATCTTCTTAGGTGTACTTACCTTCCTTGTATTGGAGTTTTGCTTCTAGTGAGGTTGTATCAGTAAAAAGATATTGCTTGAATTCAGTTTTTGTCATGGAATATCTTGGTTTCTCTATCTATGGTGAGTGAGGATTTTGCCAGGTACAGTTTTCTGGGCTTACATCTGTAGCCTCTAAGCATCTGCCTAACATCTGTGTAGATCTTCTTGCTTTTAGCATCTCTTTCCTAGGTTTTCTATCTCCAGGGTTGCCTCTATTTGTGATTTCTTATTGTTTCTAGTTTCTTTTTAAGGCCTTGGAGCATTTTGGTAAAAATCCTTTACCTGTCTGAATTCATTTTCCTGTATTTTTAAGGGATTATTATTATTATTATTATTATTATTATTATTATTATTAATTATTATTTGTTGTTGTTGTTGTTGTTGTTGTTGTCGTTGTTGTTGTTGTTGTTTCCTCTTTAAGGGCTTCTACCTGTTTACCTCAATTTTTCTGTATTGCTCTAAGGGAATTCTTTATATCCTCCTGAAAAACCTCTATCATCTTCATAAGATGGGATTTTTCAGTCAGAATCTTTCTCTTTAGGTGTGGTAGGATATCCAGGGCTTGCTATTGTAGGAGAACTGGGTTCTGGTGGTGCCAAATTACATTGGTTTCTGTTGTTTATATTCGTGTGCTTGCATTTTACCATCTAGTTATCTTTGGTGTTAACTTACCTGGGTGTTTTGGACTGGAGCAGGCCTCCTGTGAGGCAAGCAGTGCTGTATCTTGTTAGGGCAGTCCTCCTATGTTCTTGGATAGAGCAGGCCTCCTATTTCCCTGTGTCCCTGGTTAGGTCAGACCTCCTGGGAGAGAGGTAGGCTTTGGGGTCCAAGTAGTGACACACTGATCTTTCTTCCTGGTTAAGGCAGAGCTCCTGAGAGATAGGTAGGGTGTGGGGTCATATGGGGGTGCAGGCAGGCTGATCTGCAATGGGTTCAGATGGAGGTGCAGGTAAAAGGGTATGGGACTCTGGCCGAGTCCTGTAGATCATACCTCATAGGGCTCTGGGGGGGTGCCAGCTGGCATGGATATTGAGGTAGAGGTCTTACCTGTGTCCCAGGTTAGGGCAGACTCCTGTGAGACAGGAAGGCTGTGGGGTCCTGGGGGTGGGGGACATGGATTCAGGTGGAGGTGCAGAAATACTCTTATTTTTTAAATGACAATGCTAACGCAAATTGAAGATCAGTAATAATTACAATCACAAGAGCAAGCTATACGTGGCAGATAAGCCATGCACAGTGAAAACTAATTTCCACAGAGGCATATGAACAAATAAAAATATTCTAATGTAATGAATAGCCTGAGGTAAACTCATACCTATCTGCTACACTTGGAAGGGTCTCAAAAGCATAATCCATGAACATGTCTATGTTTTTGAAGAAACTGAGGTCATGAGACTCTTGTTTTCAATAGATTTTTCTCACAAACAGTAATCTCATCACAAGATTCTATTCTTGGACCATATTCTGACATAGATAACTGAAGTTTCATATACTCAAATTTAAAAAAAAATCTCATTTTGACATTCTTACTAACACCTTATAAAACATAATTTATTTTTCTTCTAATTTTTTATATCATCTTTACTACCTTCACAAAAAATTATAAATATGTGTTTTTCATTCATTCTGTGAGTTTCTTAATGACCATTTTATCTTACAGCTATAAAGAGAATGCTATGTGGTTGTCAACCATTCACCATGACCAGCCTATGAAGCCCCTGGACAGAGCAGTCTTCTGGATTGAGTTTGTCATGCGTCACAAAGGGGCCAAGCATCTGAGAACACTTGCACACAATCTCACCTGGTACCAGTACTACTCTCTGGATGTGATTGGATTCCTACTCGCCTGTGTGGTGGCCACTGTAGTCCTTGTTGTAAAGTGCTTCCTGTTTGTTTACAGATTCTTTGTAAAGAAGGAAAAGAAAATGAAGACTAAGTAGAGCTCATTGGCAAAGTACAGCATGAGTGACATTTCAGCATCATTCTATATGAACCACCTAAACACTCAGTGCTTTACAGAAGCATATCCTCTTTGAGTATTTGTACTATGTTTTAAAAAAATAAAACTCTGTGGTTACTAGTATGTTATCAAAAAATTCCATCATCTATTTTAATTTTCAAATTATTTAATGTAAAACAATTTGCATGTGTACAAACACATGGAAAATAAAGATTTACTTAACAGAGTCTTAAAAATGAAAGTATTATCCTTCCAATATTTGAATATTTTCCATTTTTCTGTACCTTCAAGACCAATTCCATAGGTATCATACATTTCCAAAATAATAAAAGACAAGAAACAAAAAAATGGTTTACTCAGACACTCAAAATACACACACACACACACACACACACACACACACACACACGCGTATGTTTTTTCTGAAGTATTAATTTTTTGTAGTCTGAGGAAAATGGTGGTTTATTTTGGATATTATTAAATATATGGAGATGTAGACTTCACAGAAATTATTAACAAAAATAAAGTTATCAAAACTTCATTCTATAAAAAGTACATGAGTTCTATTGATGTACTTCAGGTATACACAATAAATACTCTGAATTAATACCTATACAGTATGTTTTGACTATTAAAAGATAAGTAATTCTGACAAACTAAAAGAAAGTTGTTTCCTCCATATGTTATTATAGAAAATGTGGTTTTAAAATATATTTTCAAATATTAAATGTTGATAAAGAACAAAGTTCTGCAGTTGGGTAGAGAAAAAAATTTCAGGGCCTTTATTCAACAGTTTGCAAAGTGAAAAATTAAAGCTGATGTAATAAGTTTCACTCCTTCTTAAAAGGGGGAACAAAATACCCACGAAAGGAGTTGCAGAGACTATGGAGCAGAGACTGAAGGAAGGACAAGCCAGCCTGATATAGCTGTCTCCTGAGAGGCTCTGACAGTACCTGACTATACAGAAGAAGAGGCTCACAGCCATCCATTGGACTGAGTACAGGGTCCCCAATGAAGGAGTTAGAGAAATGATCCAAGAGCTGAAGGGTTTGCAGCCCCTTAGAACAAACAACAATATGAACTAACTAGTACCCTCAGAGCTCCCAGGGACTAAACCACCAATCAAGGACTCTACATGGTGGAACTGATTGTTCTGGCAGCATGTGTATAGTAGAGGATTGCAAAGTCAATCATCAGTGGGAGGAGAGGCCCTTGGCCCTGTGAAGGTTCTGTGCCCCAGTGTAGGGGAATGCCAGGGCCAATAAGTGGGAGAAGGTGGGGTGGCAAGCAGGGAAGTGGGAGGCAACAGGGGTTTGTTCTTGTTGTTCTTGTTTGTTTGTTTCTTTTTTGGAGGGGAAACTGGGAAAGGAGAAATCATATGACATGTAAATAAAGAAAATATCTAATAAAAAATTAAACAGGGTTAGAATATGTATTATTTACTATATTATTACTGTAATAAAATGTGCTGACCAAAAGCATCTCAAGGGAAAAACAGAACAGTTTATTTTGAGTTGTGGTTACAGATCCTGGGAATGCTGGGAAAGAAGGGCAGCAGATAGCAAGAGAAGAAAGCTCACTCATCACATCTCAACCATATATTGAAAGCAGCTTGCTAACACATCTGAAAGCTCTAGAACAAAAAGAAACAAATTCATTCAAGAGGAGTAGATGGCAGGAAATAATCAAACACAGGGCTGAAATCAACTAAGTGGAAACAAAAAGAACTATACAAAGAATCAACAAAAACAGGAGCAGGTTCTTTGAGAAAATCAACAAAATAGATAAACCCTTAGCTAGACTAACTAGAGGGCACAGAGACAGTATTTTAATTAACAAAATCAAAAATGAAAATGGAGACGTAACAGAAAATGAGGAAATCCAAAAAATCGTAAGATACTACTACAAAAGCCTATATACAACAAAACACGAAAACCTAGACCAAATGGACAATTTTCTAGACAAATACCAGGTACCAAAGTTAAATCAAGATCAGATAAATGATCTACACAATCCTATATCCCCTAAAAAGATAGAAACAGTCAGTAATAGTCTCCCAACCAAAAAAAACCCAGGACCAGATGGGTTTAGTGCAGAGTTTTATCAGACCTTCAAAGAAGACCTAATGCAAATACTCCTCAAACTATTCCACAAAATAAAAACAGAAGGTATGCTACCCAATTTGTTCTATGAAGCTACAATTACTCTGATAAATAAACCACACAAAGACCTAACAAAGAAAGAAAACTTCAGACCAATTTCCCTTATGAATATTAATGCAAAAATACTCAACAAAAATCTAGCAGCCCAAATCCATGAACACATCAAAACGATCATCCATCATAATCAAGTAGGATGCATCCCAGAGATGCAGGGATAGTTCAATATACGGAAATCCATCAATATAACCCACTATATAAACAAACTCAAAGAAAAAAAAACATATGATCGTCTCATTAGATGCTGAGAAAGCATTTAACAAAATCCAATATCCGCTCATGATAAAAGTCTTGGAAAGATCAGGAATTCAAGGCCTATACCTAAACATAGTAAAAGCAATATACAACAAACCACTAGCCAACATCAAACTAAATGGAGAGAAACTTGAAACAATTCCACTAAAATCAGGGACTAGACAAGGCTGCCCACTCTCTCCCTATCTATTCAATATTGTACTTGAAGTTCTAGTCAGAGCAATTAGACAACAAAAGGAGATCAAAGGGATACAAATTGGAAAGGAAGAAGTCAAAATATCACTATTTGCAGATGATGTGATAGTATACTTAAGTGACCCCAAAAATTCCACCAGAGAACTCCTAAACCTGATAAACAATTTAGCAAAGTAGCTGGATATAAAATTAACTCAAGCAAATCAGAGGCCTTCCTCTACACAAAGGATAAACAGGTGGAGAAAGAAATTAGGGAAACAACACCCTTCACAATAGCTACAAATAATATAAAATACCTTGGTGTGACTCTAACTAAGGAACTGAAATATCTGTATAAGAACTGCAAGTCTCTGAAGAAAGAAATCAAAGAAGATCTCAGAAGATGGACAAATCTCCCATGCTACGGATTGGCAGGATCAATATAGTAAAAATGGCCATCTTGCTGAAAGCAATCTACAGATTCAATGGAATCCGCATCAAAATTCCAACTCAATTCTTCACAGAGTTGGAAACAACAATTTGAAAATTCACCTAGAATAGCGAAAACTATTCTCAACAATAAAAGAACTTCTGGTGGAATAAACATCTCTGACCTTAAGCTGTAGTACAGAGCAATTGTGGTAAACAAAACAAAACAAAACCCGCATGATGTTGGCACAGTGACAGGCAGGTGGATCAATGGAACAGAATTGAAGACCCAGAAATGAATTCACAAACCTATGGTCACTTGAACTTTGACAAAGGAGCTAAAATCATCCAGTAGAAAAAAAGCCTTAAGTGGAATTTGGCAGCTCTTGGTTACCACTAACTTGTGAGAGCCACTTAACACACCTTTCTGTAGATACCCTGACATGCTAGTTGTTGTTGTAGATCATAAGTGTTGCAGCATAGTTCCTGCATCTCTGGCCCAAGGAATATTGTGTAGAATGGATTAAAAGTTTGTAAGAGATACAATACTAGCGAGTTTCTGTGATATTCTAATAGAAATGGCTACAAAAACAAGAGCAGAAGAACAGCGTTCAATTTCAAGGGGCCCAACCCTAGATAAAATATGATGGGAATTTAGTGGCCTGTAGTTTCATCATGATTACCTAACTACATTCTAAGTACTTATCTTTATATCAACCATAACATCTCAGGAACATAACTGCCAAACATGAGTGGCCAAACATAATACACATACTAGCATGGATGAAAAATTTTATGTCATTTTAATCTTATCCAATTTTTTCTTTATTTTTATTTTTATTTTTCGGACAAATCTTATTTATCATATAATAACTGAAACCTCATATTTCCATCGGTACTTCTTCCTGTTACCTACCTCCTGAATATTTAATATTATTTCCTTAAATGAGAATTGAGTCCAAATCACAGCAGGGCACATTTAGCAAATTAAGAATGCCTGAAAATGTACACTTGGCCACTAAACATTTTCCTTTTGCAAACACCAAGCAAATATTTCCTCTGCTTGGGTATTTATTTACACCTCTCCTGCTCCTGTTTTCTTTCCTACCTTGTGGGTTCACAAAACATGAGACTTTTAAAAAGAGAGAGAGAGGGATTGTAATTTAGCAAGAATCTTGGAACATTACCAAAACAGACTTGACCTGAGGCAATTCTCACTGCAAACATGAAAAGGCAGAAAAGCAAGCCAGTACAGAAACTCTAATCCCCACATCAACTCAGTAATTGTAGCTCCCAATGACAAATGCATTCACAAATATCTTTTAATGCTCACCACGTCTGAAGAATATGATTTTCTCTTGTCTTTTTAAGACAAGGCGTTTTGTCTTGAATGTCCTCTCTTCCCACATTTATAGCATTTGCTCTCTTCTTTCTACCTGGCGTCACTCTCCATTCTTGTCCTCTCAATGACTTTTAATTTTCTGCCCTTCCAACCTCATGGAGCTCTTAGCATTAGGATATTCTGTAAGATAGACATATAGAATGACTAAATGTTTCCCTCTAGCTTCATATTTTGCCAGCAAAACTCTTAAAAGCAATGTGGTACACACCACAGATGCTTTCAGACAAAATTTAGTTGGTTTAGTGAATGAGTATGATACAATCTAGAAAATATTATGAATCTCTGATTTGTATCATATACTATATGCTTGATACACAATCTGAACCATATTTGTATTGCTTATATATTGTAAAAGTTTGTTCAATATTTTTGTCTGAATAAAAAAGATACAAAAAAGATACAGCAAGTAAGTTTTAGTAAAAAATAAAATTAAGCAAGTAATGAAATTTATTGCAGTACCAAAGTACACATCATATTTTAGGATACTGCAAGATAGTGTATCATAAACCCTCAATCTGTGGCAGTTATAATATAGTAAATACATATAAATGATAAAAGTGCTTTGATCCGGGTAATATTGGACATTGCATTTTAACATAGATTTGAAAGTAAAACTTTTGATCTGGTGTGTCTAAAGATAATTGGAAAAATTTTGTTGAGTCATATTAATAGGTACTAACCTTTAGATTACAGCCATAGTGATATGATAAGATTTAATACCATCATTGTAACTTCATTTTATTACATTGTGTTTCTGATTAGACCCAATAGTCTAGCAAATTGAGATATTTTAATATGACAGCACAACTATGAAAAGTTGGCCTTAGGATATGTAAAAACCATGGCTTTCATTTTATGCTTGAATTTTATTGTATATGTGTCATCTGATCCCCACATATGAAGATGTTAATATAACTTCTCAATAATCTGAGTTTTCTGTGTATTAATATGTGTTTATAAAACTTCCTACCTTACTTAATTCTAGTTTCTACATGGAGAAAGCAATATCCTTTAGTTAGTACTTTGTGGCAGTCTATGTTTTCTTCTAATGAATAAAAATCTCATGGTAGTGACATGACCTATAACCATAGTGTGAATTCTTACACCAACAGTGTGAGATGTAACCATACCTTCTATCTACATGAGTTCCAATCTGTAGGTACAGCTCAGCAGCTCAAACCCCAAGTACTGTGAATATGGCCATCAGATCTGAAAGGTCATGAGAACTTCTACATATTCAGATGCTATTTGCCTTAGAGTCACTTCTCTTTTAGTCTTATATGAGTATCTAAATTTTGGTTGAGCTAATTTTATATAAAATACAAAAATGAAATGGTCTCCAATGTCAATGGTCAACAATATTTATGGTACATTTATCAAAACTGACTAGATGCTAGATGCAAAAGATTCTGCAGTTGAAGTATAGGACTAGACTAGGAACTTTAAGTAAAATTTTATTTTTTGTAAGTAAAGAAAGACATACATTAAGACATGTAGAGGGGATTCTTTATAAATAATAAGGGAAAAAGAGAATCTCTTTAAAAATAAAATTGCTTATTTTATTTTAAAAATAAATAAATGCTAGATGAAATAAACAGAATTGTCTGTGAACTTGAAGGTGGGAAAAATCCTTGATCATTTACATTATTATTAATAATAATAAGATAATGTGATATAAGCTCACAAAAATCATAAAACTTACATGTACATGTTTTGTTAAGAAAAGGAAACAAGTTCTGATGGAAGTCAGGAAGTCAGAATCCTAAAATGTCAGAGAAGTAGATGAGTGGGTATATTTATTACACAGAATTGGATCACAATTATCCCTTCCATGCAGTTAGCTTAAACTTAGCTCTTGAAGTATAAATACTTTCAAGCAATTATTAGTATTCTCCTCCAATTTATAATGGATTAGTTTTTTGATGTATGCCCTTAAGAGGTCAGAAGTTGCTAAGTGGAGGGAGCATTTTCATGAATACTGAATAGTCAATACTACACAAGGAAGGACCAAAAAAAGGTACTCACTGAGAATCTACTTTGTTAATTATGAGTATCTACAAGAAAGAGAGAAACTGAGACAGAGACAGAGACAGAGACAGAGACAGAGGCAGAGGCAGAGGCAGAGGCAGAGACAGAGACAGAGACAGAGACAGAGACAGAGGCAGAG
>JADRCD010206555.1:17711-50713 GCA_019843815.1 Montemys delectorum
CAGAGACAGAGACAGAGACAGAGACAGAGACAGAGGCAGAGACAGAGGCAGAGGCAGAGGCAGAGGCAGAGAGCAGGCAGGCCTGAAACTAGTTTGTCAATTTTTCAGCTTAGTTGAGTAAATCACAAGACAAGGTAACTGTATACATATATACAATAAAATGCAAGCATAAAATACAAGTTATTGTTTTTACACATCCTAAGACCAATTTTTCATACCTGTGCTTCCAAACATTAAGCCATCTCCTCTTCACAGACTGTTAGCTCTAATCAGCAACAAAATGTAATAAATTGTGGAGTTACACTAATGGTATTAAATCTTATCATATCACTATGGCTGTAATCTAAAGGTTAATCTATTAACATGACTCAACAAACTTTTACCAGTTAGCTCTAGACACATGAAATCTCTCAGAGTATGGTATGGCTCCTGCTCACTGTTTCAATTCAGATCTGCCTGGGATACAGCAGATAGTTACGAAAAAAATGTGAAGGTTTGCAAGGAAAGGAGCATGAAATTATTAAGTTGCCAGCAAGAAGGGTACTGAAAAAAACAGCTATACTTGTTGAAGAAGTTAGCACCATTAAAAAGAAACCTTGACCCTTATACTGGTTCAACATGAAAGGACATAACTCACCCATCATTATCTCTATCTTATGAAAACAATTAGAAAATAAAGATTCTAAGTTAACACTACTACTACACAACTGTAGTTTTATAAACAAGACCCTAAAAAAATATTTAGTCAGGAATGGTGTACATCCAGATACAACAGACTGCTCTAAGGTGGCTGTGATATATAATGATCTCGATGAAGAATTTGGAAGCATCAACCATGCAGAACTGGTTCTGCAGACATGAAAGATGCAACACTAAGATGATCGATCATGAAGGCTCTGCTGTGCTTATTGGTGACAGTCAAGATATGAGTATTAAAATATGTCCCTATGGTGTGAGGCCCTGAAAGGCTATTACATGAAGCTATTAAGTTGAAGTTTCAGTTCCATTGGAAATTCCAGGCTATTGGAAATGTCAGAACCATGGGACTTATGAAACCTACATTAAAGAATATAGTATAGAAAAGCCCACATCCAATGTCCTAGCCTTTTCTAGACTGCCCTGCTTGCTATATCCTCAAACTCCAGGCTCCACCCAGAACCCACACTATCCAACTCAATCTATAAGTCTACATCCAACCTATCAACTCAGTCTGGGTGTATACATCTTCTATCAGAATATGGCTAAGTGAAACTGCCTGATTCTCCCCTCCATTTACCCTCCTCAACCAATAGATGTATCCCTAAGCTTTATAGTTCAATCAGAAAATTGGTCTTATATAACATCTCAACCTTCTATATCCACTAACCCATATCTAGCCTTTATGCCCAATTCAAACTGTGTACATCTAATGTCCTATTCTAGTCTCTGTTGACATAGTAATCACAGACTAAGAAAAGAAGTTCTTGAGTCCAAAATGTAAACACTATGAAAGGTCAAAGACATATCACCTCCACTTCTATAGATGTGATCTCCAATGGGAATCAGGTAGATAAAACATAGCATACAGAATTTAAAATAACAATCATAAAGTTTATCAAACAATTCAAGGAGTTTAAAGAAGACAAAAGAATCAGCTCAATAAACTTAAAGATAACAAAATTAAAGGGAAAAAACTTCTGAGTTTTGCCCAAAACTTCCTAAACATAAAGCTGATGGAAATGGTGAACACAGTCCAGAATAATGAAGATATATTGTTAAAAAGAACTCACGCTGAAATGGAGGTGAAATTGAAAAACTAGTTTCCCATGCCTGGAATGGATTTTTGGTTAATAAACTACTGCTTTTGAGGACATCAGTATTACCCCACTTGGCAAAACACCATCAAAATTAAACACACACACACACACACACACACACACACACACGTTTGTGTATAAAATGTGTGTATTACAAAGAAATTCTATACAACCATGTTTTCCTTTAAATTTCTCAAGCAATCTTAGTTCTGCTCTTTAGCTTGGGAGCAAAGAAAAGGATATTGGGTAGAAAGATAGAAGAAAGCGATAAATGGTATTAAGAATGTCTTATTTCTCGAAGATACCAAGTTCTGGTGCAAGGAGAAGTTTGATGGGGAGTTAAGACTACATTTATCTGTGATAATAAGGGAAAATGTTTATAGATGGTTGTTAAGGTTAGTGTTGGGTTTTTTAATTAGTGGCTGTAGATTCTCCTCCAATAACAATGACTTCACTAGCACTGAGTAAATACAGAAAAGCTGACAAGGCTCAATCTTACATGAAGAAGTCTAAATAACTGAAAACAGCTGGAAGTGGAGAGGTGGCCTCTGGCATGGAAGAACACACCAACTGTCTGTTCTGTAATGGATAGTTAGCCCTGAAAACATATGTACATGTAATATTATATGGACTGAACAGGTTATCATTAGGACTATAATACATTTAATATGTATCTAGGCAGATGCATGCAATGACATTTAGTGAAAAAGATTATATAAGGTTATATAATCTTGAAGGAGAGAAGTGAGGCATGTATGAGAAGGTTCAGGAGGGAAAAAGCAATGGGAAATGTTGTAATTAAATTATAATCTCAAAATGAATTAATTAACTAATTAATTACTAAAAAGACAACAAGCTCTAACACAAGACTGGTATTCCATGATATTAATTGTCTTCCATCTATTATGAACTCTGTGTGTTCAAGTGAAAAGTCACTTTTCATTGTTCCAGGACCAAGTCACATGCCATATCTGTCATCCATCAGTCAACTACTTCTGCTATCCATAGGATCACATTGAGAGCATGATAATAATAAAATAAAAAGCGAAGTTCCCAGATACTCTACAGTGCATTTAGATGCTTCCTATCTTAGTAATACAATTTAATATTAAAAAACTATTCCTCTGAGCATGTTATATACAACTTTTACTTACATCAAGATTACCCATTAGAATATTTTATGATGTTCACTTGATCCGAAGTCATCTAAAAACTGAAGCTTTTATAACTCATTGTGGAATCAGGGCATACATGAGTAAATCCATCATGAATTTCCTATGGTTGTTCTCCCCTTATGCAGAGACCAACATGATAAGTTTGCTGACATGTTGGCCAAAAGAGTAGCTGCTTCAGGAGACTTTCATACAATGTCAAGTTAAGATTTGTTCAATGCAGTGAAGGCAATTATTAATAACCCTTCATGAGCATAACCATTTGATTGGTTATTTGTTAATATGTTCATCTATCTATCTTATATTGAAACCCAGGACTTTATACAAGCTAAGTGGTTAATACAAATTCCTATTGGCCTCAACTCCTTATCATCTCAGGTATATACCACAGTAGAAATGGCATGGATTGTCCATCCTTCTCTAAACTGTGGTACTGTTTTGAACTTTTCATATCAACTACACTACCAATTGCTTTCTGGGTGACTCACATTTCATTACTTTAAAGGCTAGCTCATTTTTATTTGATTATTTGGCTTTGGTGGCTTAAGTGATTCAAGCTCAATAAGAATTGGGAGTATTTATTATGTCCTAGCATTTCTCTTTACATAT
The DNA here is from genome assembly GCA_019843815.1 of Montemys delectorum. Taxonomy (NCBI): domain Eukaryota; kingdom Metazoa; phylum Chordata; class Mammalia; order Rodentia; family Muridae; genus Montemys; species Montemys delectorum. The sequence goes on from JADRCD010206555.1 coordinate 21,289, forward strand.
TAAATCTGTATGTTCAAAAATTCTAGCCTATATATTAATAAGATCTTATCAGTGAATATACACAATTTTTTTGTATTTTCATGTAATAGTCTGTATCATCTATACAAAATTTTATACATGTATATTTTCATGCTGATTTTGTAAGTCAATATCCATTATATTTTTTATTAGATATTTTCTTTATTTATATTTCAAATTTTATCCACTTTCCTCATTTCCCCTCTGAAACCCTCCTCCCTATCACATACACCACCCACCCTGCTCACTAACGCACCCACTCCCACTTTCCTATCCTGGCATTCTCCTACACTGGGGCATCAAGTCTTCAGAGGACCAAAAGCTTCTCCTGTCACTGATGTCCCACAAGTCCTTCTTCTGCTACATATGGGGCTGGTGCCTTGAGTGCTCTTTGGTTGCTGATTTAGTCCCTGGAAGCTCTGGGAGTACTGGTTAGTTCATATTGTTGTGCCTCCTATGGGACTGCAAACCCCCTCACTCCCTGGATCCTTTCTCTAATTCCTCCATTGAAGACCCTGTGCTCAGTCCAATGGATAGCTATGAGCATCCACTTTTGTATTTGTCAGGCACTGGCAGACTCTCAGGAGACAGCTATATCAGGCTCCTGTCAGCAAGCAATTGTTGACATCTACAACAATGTCTGGTTTTGATAACTATATATGGGATGGATCCCCAGGTGGGACAGTCACTGGATAGCCTTTCCTTCAGTTTCTGCCCCACACTTTGCCACTACATTTCCTCCCATGGGTATTTTGATCCCCCTTCTAAAAAGGACCGAAGTATCCACACTGTGTTCTTCTTCTTGAGTTCGTGTGGTCTGTGAATTATATCATGGGTATTCTGAGCTTCTGAGCTAATATCCACTTATCAGTGAGTGCATACCACGTGTGTTTTTTGTGATTGGGTTACCTCACTTAAGATGATATTTTCTAGTTCCATCCATTTGCTTAAGAACTTCATGAATTCATTGTTTTTAATAGCTGAGTAGTACTCCATTGTGTAAATGTACCACATTTTCTGTATCAATTCCTCTGCTGAAGGACATCTGATTTCTTTCCAACTTCTGACTATTATAAATGTGACTATTATAAATATGGCTATGATCATATAAGAGTATGAGGCTGCAAAATGTTTCAGTTCCTTGGGTCCTTTCTCTAGCTCCTTCAATGGGCACCCTGAGCTCAGTCCAATGGATGGCTGTGAGCATCCACTTCTGTATTTGTCAGGTACTGGCAGAGCCTCTCAGGGGACAGCTATATCAGGCTCCTGTCAGTAAGCATTCATTGGCATCCACAATAGTGTTCTAGCATCTTCTGGATATATGCCAAGGAGTGGTATTGCTGGGTCCTCATGTAGTACTATGTCCAGTTTTCTGAGGAACCACCAAACTGATTTCAGGAGTGGATATACAAGCATACAATCCCACCAGCAATGAAGGAGTGTTCCTCTTTCTAAACAACCACATCAGCATCTGCTGTCACCTGAGTTTTTGATATTAGCCAATCTGACTGGTGTGAGGTGGAATCTCAGGGTTGTTTTGATTAGCATTTCCCTGATGACTAATGGTGTTGAACATTTCCTTAGATGCTTCTTAGCCACTCAGTATTCCTCAGTTGACAATTCTTTGTTTAGCTCTGTACCCCATTTTAATAGGGTTATTTGGTTCTCTGGAGTCTAACTTCTTGAATTTTTATATATATATATATATATATATATTGGATATTAGCCCTCTGTTGGATGTAGTATTGGTAAAAATCTTTTCCTAATCTGTTGGTTGCCATTTTGTCCTATTGACAGTGTCTTTTGCCTTACAAAAGCTGTGCAATTTTATGAGGTCCGATTTGTCAATTCTTGATCTTAGAGCAGAAGATATTGGTGTTTTGTTCAGAAAGTTTTCCCCTATACAACATTTTTAATAGGGTTATTTGGTTCTCTGAAGTCTACCTTCTTGAGTTCTTTGTATATATTGGATATTAACCCTCTATCAGATATTGGATTGGTAAATATATTTTTTCCAATCTGTTGGTTGCTATATTGTCTTATTGATCATGTCCTTTGCCTTACAGAACCTTTGAAATTTTATTAGGTCCCATTTGTCAATTCTTGATCTTAGAACATAAGCTATTGGTGTTCTGTTCAGGAAATTTTCCCCTGTACCCATGTGCTCTAGGCTCTTCCTCACTTTATTTTCTATTAGTTTCAGTGTATCTGGTTTGATGTGGAGGTCATTGATCCACTTGGGCTTGAGCTCTATATATGGAGATAAAAATGGATCAATTTGCATTATTCTACATAGTGATTGTGAGTTGAACCAGCACCATTTGTTGAAAATGCTGTCTTTTTTCCACAGGATGGTTTTAGCTCCTTTGTCACAGATCAAGCGACTATAGGTGTGTGGGTTCATTTCTGGATCTTCAGTTCAATTGCACTGATCTACCTGTCTGTCACTGTACCAATACATGGCAGTTTTTATCAAGATTTTTCTGTAGTACAGCTTAAGGTCAGGGATGGTGATTTCCCCAGAAGTAGTTTTATTGAGAATAAACTCACTGTCTTGAATTTTTTGTTATTCTAGATGAATTTGAAAATTGCTCTTTCTAAATCTATGAAGAATTGATTTAGAATTTTGATGGGGAAATCTGTAGATTGCTTTCAGCAAGATGGCTATTTTTATTATATTAAACCTGCCAATCCGTGAGTATAGGAGATCTTTCCACCTTCTGAGATCTTTGATTTCTTTCTTTAGACAGATCTTGTCATACAGATCTTCCACTTGCTTAGTTAGAATCACACCGAGATATTTTATATTTGTGACTATTGTAAAGGGTGTTGCTTCCCTAACTTCTTTCTTAACCTGTTTATCCTTTGTGTAGAGGAAGGCCACTGATTTGTTTGAGTTAATTTTATATTCAGCCACTTTGCTAAAGTTGTTTTTATCAGGTTTAGAATTTCTCTGGTGGAATTTTTGGGATCACTTAAGGATACTATCATATCATCTGCTAATAGTGATATTTTGACTTCTTCCTTTCCAATTTGTTTGCTTTGACCTCCTTTTGTTGTCTAATTGCTCTGGATAGGACTTCGCATACTGTGTTGAATAGGTAAGGAGAAAGTGGGCAGCCTTGTCTAGTCTCTGATTTGAATGAGATTGCTTCAAGTTTCTCTCCATTTAGTTTGATGTTATCTACTGGTTTGCTGTATATTGCTTTTACTATGTTTAGGTATGGGCCTTGAATTCCTGATCTTTCCAAGACTTTTATCATAAAGGGGTGTTTGATTTTGTCAAATGCTTTCTTAGCATCTAATGAAATAATGATATGATTTTTTCTTTGTTTGTTTACATAGAGGACTACATTGATGAATTTCCATATACTGAAGCATCCTCGAGTCCCTGGGATGAATCCTACTTGATCATTATGGATGATCATTTTGATGTATTCTTGGATTCAGTTTGCAAGAATTTTATTGAGTATTTTTGCATTGATATTCATAAGGAAAATTGGTCTGAAGTTTTATTTCTTTGTTAGGTCTTTGTGTGGTTTAGGTATCAGAGTAATTGTGGCCTCAGAGAACATATTGGGCAATGTTCTTCCTGTTTCTATTTTGTGGAATAATTTGAAGAGTATTGGTGTTAGGTCTTCTTTGTAGGTCTGATAGGACTCTGCACTAAACCCATCTGACCCTGGGCTTTCTTTGGAAGGGAGACTATTAATGATTGCTTCTATTTCTTTAGGGTTTATGGGACTGTTAAGATCATTTATTTATTTATTCGATCCTGATTTAATTTTGGTACCTGGTATTGTCCATTTCACTGAGATTTTCCAGTTTTGTTGAGTATAGTCTTTTGTAGTAGAATCTGATGATTTTTTGGATTTCTTCAGTTTGCATTGTTGTGTCTCCCTTTTCATTTCTGACTTTGTTGATTTGGATATTGTCTCTGCACTCTCTGGTTGGTCTGGTTTGTTGATTCTTTCAAAGAATGAGCTCCTGGTTTTGTTGACTTTTTTTTTATAGTTCTTTTTGATTCTTCTTAGTTGATTTCAACCCTGAGTTTGATTATTTCCTGCCTTCTACTCCTCTGTCTCTATTTGGTTCTTTTTGTTCTAGAACTTTCAGGTGTGCTGCCCAGCTGCTAGTGCATGCTCTCTCAAGTTTCTTTTCAGAGATACTCAGAGCTATGAGATTTCCTCTTACCACTGCTTTCATTGTGTCCCATAATTTTGGGTATGTTGTGGCTTCATTTTCATTAAATTCTCAAAAGTCTTTAATTTCTTTATTTCTTCCTTGACCAAGTTATAATTGAATAGAATGCTCTTCGGCTTCCATGTGTACATAGACTTTCTATTATTTTTGTTGTTATTGAAGACCAGCCTTGGCTGTGATGATCTGATAGGAAGCATGGGATTATTTCAATCTCCTTGTATCTGTTGAGTCCTATTTTGTGATGAAATATATGGTCAATTTTGGAAAAGGTATTCGGAGGTTCTGAGAAAAAGGCACATTCTTTGGTTTTAGGATAAAATGTCTATTAATATCTATTAAATCCATTTGGTTCATAATTTCTGTTAGTTTCACTATATTTCTGTTTATTTTCTGGTTTCATGATCTGTCCATTGCTTAGAGTGGGGTGTTGAAGTCTCCCACTATTCTTGTGTGAGGTGCAATGTGTGCTTTGAGCTTTAGCAAAGTTTTTTTATGGATGTGTGTGACCTTGCTGGAGCATAGAGGTTCAGAGTTGAGAGTTCATCTTGGTAGATTTTTCCTTTGATAAATATGTCTTTTTTGATAACTTTAGGTTGAAATTCAATTTTATTCGATATTAGAATGTCTACTCCAGCTTGTTTCTAGGGACCATTTTTTTGGAAAATTGCTTTCCAGCCTTTTATTCTGAGGTAGTGTCAGCCTTTGTCACTGAGGTGGGTTTCTTGTATGCAGCAAAATTCTGTGTCCTATTTATGTATCCAGTCTTTCAGTCTATATCTTTTTATTGGGAAACTCAGTTCATTGACATTAAGAGATATTAAGGAAAAGTGATTGTTGCTTCCTGTTATTTTTGTTGTCAAAGTTGGAATTATGTCTATGTGACTACCTTCTTTTTGGTTTGTTAAAAGAAGATTTCTGGCTATTTCTAGAATGTAGTTTCCCTCTTTGTGTTGGAGTTTTCCGTTTATTATCCTTTGAAGGGCTGGATTTGTGAAAAGATATTGTGTAAATTTGGTTTTGGTTTTGTCATGGAATACCTTGGTTTCTCCATCTATGGTAATTGAAAGCTTTGCTGGGTATAGTAGCCTGGGCTGCCATTTGTGTTCTCTTAGGGTCTATAGGACATCTGCCAAGGATCTTCTGGTTTTCATAGTCTCTGGTGAGAAATCTGGTATAATTCTGATAGGTCTGCCTTTATATATTTCTTGACCTTTTTTCCTTACTGATTTTAATATTCTTTCTTTATTTAGTGTATTTGGTGCTTTGATTATTATGTCACAGGAAGAATTTCTTTTCTGGTCCAATCTATTTGGAGTTCTGTAGGCTTCTTGTATGTTCATGGACATTTCTTTCTTTAGGTTAGAGAAGTTTTCTTCTATAATTTTGTTGAAGATATATACTGGCCCTTTAAGTTGGAGGTCTTCACTCTCTTCTCTACCTATTATCTATTTGGTCTTCTCATTGTATCCTGAATTTCCTGGATGTTTAGGGTTAAAAGATTTCTGCATTTTGCATTTTCTTTGACTGTTGTGTTAGTATTTTCTATGGTATCTCCTGAATCTGAGATTCTCTCTTCTGTATCTTGTATTCTGTTGGTATTGCTTACATCTATGACTCCTGACTTGTTCCCCTGGTTTTCTATATCCAGAGTTGTCTCCTTTTGAGATTTACTTATTGTTTCTACTTCCATTTTTTTTATCCTGGATGTTTTTGTTCAATTCCTTCACCTGTTTAGTTGTGTTTTCCTGTAATTCTGTAAGGGATTTTTGTGTTTCCTCTTTAAGGGCTTCTACCTGTTTACCTGTGTTCTCCTGTATTTCTTTAAGGGAGTTATTTATGTCTTTCTTAAAGTCCTCTATCAGCAACATGAGATGTGATTTTAAATCCAAATCTTGCTTTTCCAGTGTGTTGGGGTATCCAGGACTTGCTGGGAAAACTTGGTTCTGATGATGCCATGTAGCCTTGGTTTCTGTTGGTAAGGTTCTTGTGTTTGCATTTCTCCATCTGGTTATCTCTGGTGTTAGTTGGTCTTATTGTCTCTGGCTTGAGCTTGTCCTTCCTATGGGCCTGTAAACCTGTGTCAGCACTCTTGGGATGTCAGTTTTCCCCTGTCAGGATGTATGCATAGAGGGTTGTGGAACAGCTCCAGCTCCTGAGTGCAGATGGAGGCCCGAAGGATCATGTCTCAGCTGCTCCACCATTCCTGTGGCCTGTGTGCTTCTGGCTGGTCTGGCCTTTGACAGTCACTGGAGAGAAAATGGGGATCTCACCTCTGAGTCCAGAAGTCAGAGTACTCCCTAGAGATCAGCTCTCTCCTGACAGGCCCCATGCACAGAGGACTGTGGAACTCCCCGAGCGCCTGAGTGCTGACAGAGGCCGGAAGAACCCTGTCACAGATGCTCTTCTGCTCCTGTAGCCTGTGGTTGTATTTTCTTTTAGCTATAAAGAGAATGTGATATGGTTGTCAATCATTCACCACTACAAACCTATGAAGTCCCCAGATAGGACTATATTCTGGATTGTGTTTTTTATGTGCCACAAAGGCGCCAAGAACTTGAAGCTACTCACCTACGACTTCACCAGTGCCGCTCTCTGGATGTTGTTGAATTCCTACTTGCCTGTGTGGCAGCCATTGCTTTTTCTTACTGTAACATGCTACTTGTTTGTTTACTGGTTCTTTGTAAAGATGGGAAAATATAAAAGGGACTAGGGCTCTTGAAGAACAAAGGGTATCATCTGTAGCCATGATGGGTAAGACTATACCATTCAATTATAACACTGTACATCAGGTGTGGCAAGATTGCCCTTCTTGTTTTAAAAATCATTGATCTACTTAGTTTATCTGTATATGTTACACCTTAAAAACTAAGAAATTAACTATTTAAAGTATTAATTTTCTCACATTATTATATTTAATGTATATTTATTGATGCCATAATTCTTAGAATAATAATAGCTAGTGAAACATCATCTGGAGACAACTAGAAGGCTTCAGGTTTTCAATTTTCAGAAACATCATTTTTTTAAAAAGACAAACTGGAAGAAAATGAAGTAATAGTGTTAAAAACAACAATAACTTGATCTATCAAAAAAAAGTGACTAGGCAGGTTATATTTAAACTACCAAAATAGCAGAAAGAGGCTCTAGCATACACTAAACCCAACAGTATAAGAAAAAAATGGTAATTTCATAGAAATAAATATGAAGGGCAGCAAGATATTTCATGTTGCACAAATCTGACCCCCTGAGTTAAAGCTCTAGAACCCACAGATAGTAGAAGTAGAAAATCAAAATTAACATTACAAAATTGACCTGTGCCTTCCATTTATGATTCACAGCATACACCTGCCCACATACACATGGCATACATGTATATATACCCAGCCACACATCGCTTCCACTAACTTCTAAAAAAATCACCAACAGTAATCATAAATATGAAGTTAAGTTTAAATGTGCGTAGAGGAGAATAAAAAAGTAGAAATTTAAAAGAATTTCCGAAATAAAAGGAAAATTACAAGAGTATATAATAAAAATTACTTGAATGTCCTGGGCAATGTACAGTTTGTAATTTCGCAGGAATACATATGCATGTGCATAAATGTTAAAAGTGAAATGACCTTTAATATATAATCCATGACAAGAGGAAATAGATTCTATGAAAAGTTGATCTAATATAGGTGCATTTTCAGGCAAGTCCCACCTGCTACATGAACATAAAAATACATTTGAAATGTAAATAAACAATGTAATCAATAAAAAAGTTTAAAAAAAGGAATAAAAAAAGAAAATCTTGACACCTAATTTGATAAATGACGTTTTAATAAATACTTGTTTTCAACAAGGCAAAAAAAAAGTTAAATAAATAAAAAGGTAAAGAATCTTTGTGCCATGCCTCACATGGCATGACTGAAGACTTATGATTGGTTTTTATTAAAATTGGCTCATAAAAAAAGACTGTCTTTCACATGCTCAAAGAAAAAAAAAGAGCAGAATTTCACTTTAATTAGTCTGTACACCCTACACAGACTAAGACAATCCATACAGATACCTTAATGATACTTAAATTTTGTTTTGAGATTTGTATATTGCAGAATGTACAGCTTTGGTGAGATTCATCCTCAAACATGCTGAACTGACCTGGTTGAACTCCTGATGTCCTGGATCTAGTCCGAATGCTGACATAAAAGACCAATAACAACTGTTGGAATGGCCTTAAGGCCTAACCAACTCCCACATTTCCCTTACCTTCCCTCCCCCCACTTCAAGATATCTCAGTGCCCATATTCAGCAGGAAGAAGTTATGAAGGGTCATCATCCCAGTTCCCTAGGCTTTGGGGTATGGAGGAGGTTATTCTAAGGTTGCCCTTCTCAGAAACTTAGAAATGGTCAGAATTTAGCAGGGAGGATATAGCTAGATTATATAGAGAGTACGTGTAGCCATAATCTCATTTGGTAGAATTTCTTACATTAGTGCTGAATTTAGTTTGATACAGAATTAAGGGTGTCATTGGTATAAATTTCTTCTATTGAAACAAAAATTTTAAGAATAGAAAGCTTAGACCCAGTCCTTCTCTAACTGCCATTACAAATTGATTTTAGATGATTAAGTATTCTAGTTAAGGGACAGATATCAAACTTATGGCTCTGAGTTAATTATTAGGATGTTTTCAAGATATTTTAATTAGAAATAGCTGAGAGTAGTTAATAGGCAACAGTCTAGATTAATATATATATATATATATGTATATATATATATATTTCAAAAATGTCAGAAATTCACAGAATGTGACATTTAATGTTACTTAATTGTTGTTGAGACATACCCTGCTCATGACACCCAATTCTTGGATTCTAAGAAGCTGGACATCTCTACCTCCAGCTTAGGTTATACATTGTGGCAAGGTAGCCACTGAGCAGAAATTGCTTATTCATCTACAGACATATTACTGTCCAAAAGAGGACACACTTGCGGAACAGCCAACTGATTATCTTTACCTAGAGATGGTAATCAGTACTTCTTAAGTCTACATTCCAAAGGCCTGCCAGATGATCCTGGGCCAGAAGGCTGAAGACTGATGCTCCAATGCTTTGAGGAATGAGGGACTGTCTAGGTGACCAGCAGTCTCTATAAGTTGGCTAAGTTTGGAAGCTATGTTTTATGCCCCTTATATTTTCAGATAATATTAGTCATTCTCAGATTTCTGAAGGGGTTGAAGACTGATTATAATCTCATTGCCAACCCAAGCTGATTAGCACTGAGAAAGCTAGTATAGATTTGAGAAGATGGTTTCAGTTAGTATACAAGCTACACCAGGACATAACATATATGGAACTAAAGCCCTTTTAAATTAGGATATTTAACAGAGTGCTTTATTTCATTGACAAAAATAATGGACTGAGTGTTAGGTATATTTTATACTTTATAAATTACAAAATGGTAATAGTTGTGCTCAATTTATTTGAGAAAAAGAGCCTTTTAATTGGACAAAAAAGGGGGAAATGTTGATTGCTGTCTATATGCAGGTTGGGACAGGCACAAGATAAGACTAGAGCCTGTGATTGGGCAGTGGAAAAAGAAGGTGGGCTGAGAGATTTAGAGATGGGACAGAGAGGAACAGAAGAACAGAGAAGATGGAGGAAGAAGAGGATGAACACGTGGCTTTAAATAGTCACAGGTAGCTATGAATTTCATAGAAAGGATACAATACTATTGGACAGTTTGTCCAGTCTAGGTGGGCAGCTTGAATCACTATCAGGTGACTCTGGGTTCATTGTGTGGGCATTTTGTGAGTTGAGAATTTACTGTTATAAATCTGACTGATAAGACTCTAAAGATTTGACTTTACTGGATTATGAGGATTTGTGACAGCTAGTTGCAGGAGGCAGATGACTGGGTATGTGAGCATGTTCTGCAGCAAGTAAATTGTGAGTTGGGCTGATACCTCATGAGGTTAGCCATGGGGGCTGGGAGACTGCCAGTGCCAGACAGTCAGTAGCAGGTAATAACTTGGTTTGTTTTTGTTTTTTGTTTTTTAATATTACATACAACATGCAGAGACCAAAACCAAGAAGTTATTGATAAAAAGACAGTTATTCTAGCAATCACCTCAAGATGTGCTGGAACTTTGTCAAGCAGCTGTGCTAGCTTCATAACTCTAAGTGTTTCTAGTAGATATGGCAGAGCTACACTGGAAACATATGACAGATGTATTTTTAGCTTTCTGAGAATTCTCCAAGCAGACATAGAGACTGATGACAATTCTTTGAATCCCACTAACATTAAATGTGGGTTCCCTTTCCCCTACATCCTCATCAGTATTTGTCAACCATTTTCCTCATCTTAGTGATTCTGCGTGGGCTAAGACACAAAGTTGCTTTAATCTGAATTTTTCTAATTTTAAGGACAATGAACACTGTTTGAGATATCTTACTTCATCATTTGAGAACTCTCTGTGTCGCATTACATTATTATGAAAATATCTCTCAAATAATGAAAAGAAAAACCTACAACTTTTGCTATAACTTTAGGCCAGAGTTAATGACTCCTTGAAGTCATTTAAGGCTCAAGATTGGTCCTGCTTTGCCCTCAGCCTATTTGTTTAACTTGTCTTCATGCAATTGGGCTTGACAGTCGAATCTTAAGTATAGCTGTGGTTGTAAATTATGTACTATTCCATGGCCCTGACCCAAAAGTAATGCATACATGTATGCTTGTTGGGGTTTTATTGCTGTGAAGAGACAACATGACCATGACAACTCTTATACAGGAAAATGTTTAATTGGGGCTAGTTCATAGCCACAGGAGATTTAGTACATGATCATCATGGCAGTCAGCATGGTGGCATGCATGCAGACATGGTGCTGGAGAGGTAGCTGAGAGTTCTACATCTGGATCTCGAGGAACAAACAGTGAGCCACAAGCCAAGGCCTACCTTGAGCTTCTGAAACCTCAGAGCTCACTTTCCAATGACATATTTTCTCCAACATAGTCACACTTCCTAACAGTGCCATTCCCTATGAGCCTATGGGGGTCATTTTCTTTCAAATCACCACAGTATGTCATGGCAATAAATACTGAAAACAAGAAATACTTTGAAAGAAACCTTATGAAACAAATATCTACTTTAAATGCTGGAAATAACGTTCCAGTAATACTTAACAGTATTGTTCATTTGTTTGGGTTTTTTGTAGTTGTTATTGTTACGTTGGTCATTTGAGGTCAGTTGCAATCAGTAATAATTTCTGTGAAGTGTCCCTCATTCTTTTTCCCAAGCGATGCTTTCTAAGGTGTTTAATAATTATGGAGCAAAAGGCCTTTTTAGAGACATATAGAAACATTCACAAGCACAGACCCATGGACAGATTCACAAAAGAAAACTGAGGTAAGCAAAGACAAACCTATTTTATCATATATAATAAATTCTTTCATTTAGTATAATTTTAAAGTATTTGCACAGAAAACAATATGGGAAAATATGTGCACATGAGGATAAATTGTACACACTGTGGAAATTTTAATTACATATTGAGTACTTCAAGTTTAAATATCACCCACAATTGATTCAAAACTGACTGTAGAATATTCCAAGTGTGCCATCTATTAAAAGTGTTTTAGTATACAAAGCTGTCAATTTTCATATGGTAGGGCAAAAATGTTATAACTGTATTCATGCTTAAAATTTCTTGGTGCATTATATTTCTTTTAAATATAATACTGATATTAAATATGAGCAATGCTTAAAGACAAGAATATAACTATAACAACAGGTTGGAAACTAAACAATCATGAGTTTATTTTTTAACATGGCTCATGAAGCTGAAAAATTAATGTGAGTGTATAGAACTGTTAAGTGAGAATTTCCTTCACTAACTTACAGAATGAAAGAAATATGAGTTAGGAATGGATAATACAAATGTACTAACTGAAAACTTCTTAATACTCTTTAATCATAAAACCCAGCATTTAGTTTATAATACAAAAATATTTTTCAATAATTTATTTTTTATTCACTTTACATACTCATCACACCACCATCCCTCCCTTACAAATCCTTCCTCCCAGCCCCTGCTTTATCCTCTTTTTTCCTGATGAGAAGGGGAAGCTCCCCTTGGGTACCACTCTACCCTGATACATCTAGTCCCAGCAGTAACACCCTCTCTTGCTGAGGCCCAAACAGACACTTCAGGCAGGCAACAGAGCCAGAGACAGCTCCCACTCCAATTGTTATGGGATCCACATGAAGGCCAAGCTCCACATCTGCTACAGATGTGGAGGGAGCCTAGGTTTATCCTATGCAGGCTCGTTGGTTGGTGGTTCACTCTCTGTGAGCCCCCTTAGACCCAGTTTAGTTGACTCAGTAGGTCTTCTTGTGGTGTTCTTGACCTCTCCAGTTCACTCAGTTCTATCCCCCACTTTGCTGAAGTTTTTTATCAACTGTAGGAGTTCTCTGGTAGAATTTTGGGGTTATGTATGTATTCTGTCAGCAAACTGTGATACCATGACTTCTTCCTTTCCAAATTGATCTCCTTTTGTTGTCTAATTCCTCTAGCAAGAACTTCATGTACTTCAAGTAAAATTGTTCCAGATTTTAGAGGGATTCTTCAAATTCTTTCCATCTAATTTGACATTGGCGTTGTTTTGCAGCATATTGCTCTTATTTTGTTTAGGTATGTGCCATGAATTCCTGATCTCTCCAATACTTTTAACATGAAGAGGTGGTGGATTTTGTCAAAGGCTTTTTCAGCTTCTTCTTTTTTAATTATTTATTTATATTTTCTTTACATTTCAAATGCTATCCTCTCTCCTGGTTTCCCATCCAAAAACCCCCTATCCCATCTTCCCTCCTGCTCACCAACCCACCCACTCCCTCTTCCCTGTCCTGGCATTCCCCTACACTGGGGCATTGAGCCTTCACAGGACCAAGGGCATCTCCTTCCATTGATGACCGACAAGGCCATCCTCTGCTACATATGTAGCTAGCTTTTTCTATTTATAATTAGATGAACATGTGTTTTTTTTTCTTTGAGTTTGTTTATATAGTGGATTACATTGATGGGTTTTCACATACTGAACTGTCCCGAATCCCTGGGATGAAGCCTACTTGACCATGATGGATGATGGTTTTGACTTGTTCTTGGATTCCATTTGTGATAATTTTATTGGGTATTTTGGCATTGATATTAGTAAGGGAAATTGATATAAAGTTCTCTTGCTTTGATGCATCCTTGTGTGGTTTAGATATCAGAATTACCCTGGCTTCATAGAATGAATTAGGTAGTGTTCCTTCTGTTTCTTTTTGTGGAATATTTTGAGTATTGGTATTAGCTCTACCTTGAAGTTCTAGAATTCTGCACTAAAACAATCCGTCCCTAGGCTTTTTTGGTTTGAAGTTTTCAATGACTGCTTCTATTTCCTTATGGGTCATGGGACTGTTTCAATAGTTTACTGCTCTTGACTTAACTTAGGTATGTGGTGTCTGTAAGAAAATCATCCATTTTGTCTAGATTTTTCCAGTTTTGTGGACTATAGGCTTTTGCAGTAAGATATGGCATTTTTTTTTATTTCTTCAGGTTCTGTTGTTATGTTTCCATTTTCATTTCTGACTTTGTAAACTTTGATTCTGTCTCAGTGCCCTTAAGTTAGTTTGGCTAACAGTTTATCTATCATGTTGATTTTTCAAAAAACCAGCTGTTGGTTTTGTGGATTCTTTGTATTATTTTCTTTGTTTCAAATTGGTTGATTTCAACCCTGAATTTGGTTATTTCCTGCCCTCTACTCCTCTTTGATGTGTTTGCTTATTTTTGTTCTAGAAATTACAGGTATGCTGTTAAATTGCTAGTATAAAATCTCTCCAATTTCTTTATAATGGCCCTTAGAACTATGAATTTTCATCTTAACCTTGTTTGCAAGGTGGTCTAAGTAGCAGTTGGCTAGCTACTTTATAAGACATCACAAGATAATTAGTTTATGCAAAAGGGTCTTGTGATAGAGAGTAAAATACATACTGGGTATTTTTACTCTGGTAAAATGCAGTAGTGTGCTAACTGTGAATCCCACAAAGCTGCTATATAAACTGAGGAAAAAAATCTTCTCTCATCTAGGGCATGAAAAGAAGCAACATGTTTTGACATCCCAGGTTAAGGTCCCTCTCATTCTGGTTTGTTTTCTGAGAGGAAAGTGGAGCTGCCTTGTGCTTAGCTTCCTTTTAAACAAGCATTAGTTTACTGTTTGAGAATTTGAGACATGCATATAACGTTTTTATCAAATCCCTAGCTCTGCCCTCCTCTCCACTCTTCTCATTACCCCAAACATTTTCCATTCCTAACCTCAGATCCATTTTTTTAAACCCAAATGAGTTCACTCAGTCATGCCAGCAGGTGGGTAGGAATAAAACCATCTCTGTAGCAGGGCTGGAGCTCCTGCTTCTCCCTTCCTAGCAGCTATAACCATCAAGTAACTCCTCAGGTAGGGATAGAACTTCACGTGTCCCCTAAACATCCTGAAATTATGGCTGGCTTAATCTTGTGCAGGTTTTTTGAATGCAACCATAGCCACTGGGAGTCATGTGGGAAATAGTTCTGTAATGTTCATAAAATGGTGTTCTGCCTCAGTCCTCCACTACTTCTGCCCATAATGCCTATATTATATAATCTCAACACATTCTTTTACACTTTGGCCCTCCATAAAAGATGCCAGTAGAAATTTGATGTTTTCAAATTTCCAAGTGTGATAACTTTGTTAATGTGAGAACAGAATGTAGTAACTGCTTCTCATGAAATTCCTGAAAACTTGTAGTCAAGATGTCTATGGTTTATGACAAGTATATCACAAAACATTTGTCATTCAACTTAAATTGTTGAACTGAATCTATTGATCAATACTGATACAAAAATTTTTGATTCATCATGTGGAAGAAATAATGACCAGCTATGTAAATAAATGTTTTCAGTTCTGTATAGAGGAGAATTCAGAGAGCAGCCATATCATGATGTCACTGCCTTTGTGAGACAGTTTAGAATATTCTAATATCTAAATAGCATTAACAATTGAACACTCAGTCATCACCTCCTGGTTTATTGTAAATGCTCCATCATATAATAGGTGTTAAAGACTTTCCTGTAAAAAGAAAATAACTAACATTTACTTTCTCTCTTTCTTCTCTTCAAAAACTAATGGTCATTCAGCTATCAGCTTTGAGCAATGCAAGTTAAAGTTTAACTTCTTGGCTAATGCTTCTTAGATAAAAGCTCAAGCAGTGACAGAAGGGAACACAGTGTGAACAGGACTTTGATTTTTCAGGATGCAAGTCAAGTGGATTTCTGCTCTGCTCTTGCTGCAGATAAATTTCTGCTTCAGACCTGGGAACTGTGGGAAGGTGTTGGTGTGGCCAATGGAATACAGTCACTGGATGAATTTAAAAATAATACTGGATGAACTTGTACAGAGAGGCCATGAAGTCACTGTTCTGAGACCTTCATCTTCCATCTTTCTTGATCCCAAAAAAGCATCTGGTCTTATATACGAAACATTTCCTACAGCTTCCAATAATGATGAAGTAGAAAAGTTTTTTACCCAGTGGGTGAATATGTGGACATATGATGTGCCAAAAGATACATGTTTGAGATACTACCCATCATTGAACATAATGTTTGGGCAATTTTCTGATCTGTGGTTAAAGCTTTGTAGAGAAGTAGTTTCAAACAAACAACTTATGGCAAAATTAAAGGAATCCAAGTTCGATGTTGTTCTTTCAGACGCTGTTGGTCCCTGTGGTGAGCTGATAGCTGAGCTGCTGCAGTTACCTTTCGTGTACAGTCTTCGCTTTGGTAATGGCTACGGACTAGAAAAGGACAGTGGGGGACAACTCTTCCCCCCCTCTTATGTACCTATTATTTTATCAGGATTAAGTGGTCAAATGACATTCATGGAGAGAGTAGAAAATATGATATGTTTACTTTATTTTGACTTCTGGTACGAGTCATTTCCTGCTAAGGATTGGGATCCATTTTTCAGTGAAATTTTAGGTAAGTTGTGCATCTCATCAGGAGTGTGAGGGTCTAACTTTGATTCCTCTTAAGATATTCTGAGGAACAAATTTGTCTCTCATGCTGAAATGATTAAATAAAGTACAATATTGCCTAACAATCTCACTGAACCTATGCGAGAACTTATATTACTGATCAAAAAGAAACAAGTAGCAGCTCTAATCCAGGGCATTTTAGGAAGTAATGCAGTTACAAGATGAGGGGTGCAAGCTTTCTCTAAGCAACTTCACATTTACTTTACTGTATTTTTCTTTTTTAAAAAAAAGATAATGTACTTCTTTAATGTGCTGGGTATGCATGTGTGTGTGTGTGTGTTTGTGTGTGTGTGTTTTAAGTATACTTGTGTTCACATTGTGTATAAGTGCACATACACATGTGTGCCTGTGGAAATGAAGGCCAGATGTCAACATCTATTGCCTACTTCCATCCCTACCTAATTTATTTAGTAAGACAAGATTTTTCACTGAATCAGGACCTTAACGATTTGGCATAGTGTACTGGTCAATAGCTCTAAGAATCCACTCAACTCTGCTCCACAAGCACAGGTGTGCATCCTGGATGCAGGTTTTAGGAACCCGTACCTAAATGGGCATCCACATACAGGTCCTGGGTGCAACTACAGGAAACATTTCACCAGCTGAAAAATCTCCCATCTTAAGCTTGATAAACTTTAAAGTGGAATATATTTAATAGTATCATTGTTGTACAGCATTTGGAAAATTGTTTTGTCTTGTTAGAATCTGGTTTTGATTTTTTTCTTAAAATTAATATGTTGTTTCCTTACTTTCTAAAGAATTCCCTCTTTTAAGACATACTGAGGCTTTAATCACATATTCACCCCTCAAGACACATTCTACAGCATTACATCCAAGTCTCCATTTTAAAGAATTAAACTCCTGAAGCTTGGGCCCAAATGTACCTGGTCTGTATTGTCTGCAGTTGCAGTCCCCTAGTGTAAGTAAGGAAGCCACAATTAAGCAAGAACAAAAATTTCAATTCTCACACTTTCTGAAAACATTCCCGGTAATATTTGTAAATATTTCTACAAAGAAATGCGTATAATTACACTGGTAGTGTGAAGGAAAAGTAGGGGTAGGTGCCAGAATTCCTCCAGGCATTACCTTCAGAATTCTCTGAGAAAACTGAGAGTAAGAAATTGTTTCTTTGTTATAGATGGTATCTTGATTCCTGGAAAGGTTGTGCTGAGGTAGTTTGACTCTACAGCTAGATTGTCCTTTATATTTGCATCTATCTTTATGAAGCTTTAGAGGACCAAAATGTGTGGCAGATGCATAGAAGCTTAGCAGATTGCATGAAAATAGGATTTCTGAATTACTGAGATGGTATTAGCATTTCATCTCAGTTTTCCTTTAACAATAAATATTAAATTAACCAAAAATAAATTATACTTTAAGTGCATCAATATAAATCAGTATAGTTATTTCATAAATGCAAACTTAATTTCTTTGAGTAATATTATTTCAGCACTTTTCAGACAGTATGTTATTCACATGTCAGTACTTTTGTTATCATTTTGCTCTTCAATTCTCAACTCATTTCTCCATTTAGGAAGACCCACTACTATGGTTGACACCATGAAGAAAGCAGAAATGTGGCTCATTCGGTCCTACTGGGACTTGGAGTTTCCTCGCCCATCCTTACCAAACATTGAGTTTGTTGGAGGACTCCACTGCAAACCTGCAAAACCACTGCCTAAGGTAAACACATTCTTTGAGTTTGAATTTTATTTTTCTTCATTTCAAAGGGTTCTACACCATACTTTTAATTTCCCTTCCAGTGAGAAAGAATAGTAGGTAGGGAAAAGCATCTGTCAAATAGATGCTCCAAGTTAAAATAGTCACACGTGTATGCATTTCCTCCAATTTATGGAATAAGAGGAGAACCACTGAGGAACAGCTTAATTCAGTTATCTAATAATTGATGCTCTCTCCTACAAACCATGCAAAATGATTATTATACACCTGAATAAATTCTTGACATGCAAAGAAATAACATAAATGTATTTCTGCCCAAACCACAATACCTAATATTTTAAAATATGAAGAAGTCAAATGATATAGCTAAGAAATATACAAGAAAATAAGCTGCTAGATTACTAAAAGAAAGTTCTAACACCTGCAAGTGTGATGTGTGCAAAACAGGGGATTTTGATAAACATATCATTCAAAACCGTCACAATAGAACACAGAGAAAGGAATGGAACTGAGAGGTAAGATAACATTTCCTTTAAAATTAAAAAAAAAAAAAAGTCTACGAGACACAGTCCCCAGTTGAATTGCACAGGGGCGAGACTGGAAATAAGGAGCATATAGGAGGCTAGTGTTGCAGTCCAGATAGCAAAGAAGATGAACCTAGAATAGAGTACTTACAAATCTCAGTACATCTAACCAGCCTAGCAAGATCATCCAATGTTTGAAAGACTATAAACTATATATTTCAGGTTCTTAGTGGGTAATGCTAAGTTAATGCTGAGAATCTCCATTACGGCTGTTTTGGTTGTTACTGTTAGACAATGATAACACAACAAGCTACAATGGCAAATGAGATTTGTTGGTCATGACCTCAGAGGTTTCAGAACTCTGCTCCGTTAGTTCTGGTCCTAGGGTAGGACAGAATGTTTTGGGGGTAGATGTGTGTAGAAGGATCTGTGTGCACTATGAAGGACAGGAAGCGGAGAGTTAGTTGGATTGCCCCCAATACAATAAGCCAGCTCCATGATGGCATTACGTAGGCTTCACTTCTTAAAGTTTCCAAACACTTCCCCAAAATGTACCATGACCAGCAACCACAGGATGTACCACAAAGCATACAGGAGGACACTTGCATTCCAACCATAATGGTTTAATAAAACTAGTAATTTTCTTATATTTAAAGAAAACTTAGATTCATCTCGCTCAATAATAATGAGAAATTCAACACTCTTAGCATCCTAAAATTGGAAATGCCATCCATATTTATAAAGTAAATGTATAAATTTTGGTAAAAAAAAAAAAAAAAAAAAAAAGGTGTAAACCTAAAATGTGTCTGTGTCAAGATTCTTCAATGGTTTTCTAGCTTAAAGAGAAGAGCATTCATCAATATCGTGAATGTTTGCCTTCAATGACATTTAAGAAACACTCAACATTTCCTTGATTTTTTAAAAAGATTTATTTATTTACTTTATGTGTATGAGTATATCATTGATCTCATCACCATAAAAGGGCATCAGATTCCATTACAGGTGCTTGTGAGCCACTATGTGGTTGATGGGAATTGAACTCAGGACCTCTGGAAGAGCAGTCAGTGCTCTTAACCGCTGAGCCATCTCTCCAGCCCCCATTTCCTTGATTTTAGTCCACCAATTCATGCACTCTCCACCAGATATCTCAGATTTGTGTAACATAGGGAATAAAATGGATAGTTTATGCTATTGATAGAAGGCTTTTTTTATTTTTATTTTTGTTATTATCTCTTCTCATATACACACTATATGCAGAAAGACATATAATACAATATTTGAGTCCATTGAGTGTTGCTCATATGTACATGTGTGTACACATTTTAGGGGGCAGATTTGCTAGTATTGGGTAAATAGTTTAGTGCAAATCTCAGGAAAAGACTGATAATATTTTTTCTGTCTTATGACAGACTAAAGGAGTTCCCTAAAGGTCTTTGAATAGCATGGTCCCTGGCATCACCTGCCAGAATAACCATAGAAAAATACATATACCGCACATGAACACCTAAGTTATCCCTACCATTTGTTTATGAAAACAGTAATCATATTTAAATTGCCCAATCATTATGCCATTTTATCTGCTATGAAATAAACATCACAGCTGTAAGACAATTAGAGAGAAAGCTTTCTTTAATGACATATATTATGATACTCAAGGATTTCTTATAATTTTATAATACCAACAGTACATAACATTCAAATATTTTTCATTTATTTGTAATTTGTGTTAAGGATGTGTGTGCCTATATACTACTGTGTGTACATGCAGGGAGAAGGGCTTCATGGCGTATGTATTAATGCAGGAGTCTGAACTTTCTTCCAGCGTATAAATGACAAGGATCAGATTCAGGCCACCAGAGTTGGCAACAAGAATCCTACCAACTGAGCCATCTCACTGACCACTCGAAGAGTCTTAAGTGGTTACTATCAAATGAGATTTAAATGTTAACCATTCAGGCTATGCACAGTGGTTTTCCATGAGCAAAGGCCGATTCTGTATGCATGTAGGTACATTTTATCCTGTCCTTGAAGGACTTCTCCATTTCCATAGAGAAGTAGGCAGTGTTAGAACAAGTGGAATAGGACAATGAAAACAGTGTGCAACAATACAATAACTGTAATTGGTAGTAATAATTGTTGTAATTATGTTTCACAAGCAAGATTTTAACCTAAGTTATATGTTATAAACTTTATTATTCTGTGTTGAAATTTCTCTATTCAGTCTGGAAAGATGACTCAGCAGGAAAAGGACTAGCCTAAAAGCCAGATAAACTGAGTTCCATCCAGGAAAATAAACACAAACAATGGGAGGGAGGATGCTGGGGGACAGCCCCAGCAGTCAGACAGGACCCAGCAGAAGAGATAAGGAACTGACAGAGGACAGAGACCAGGACTGGGGGAAGCTGGCATCTCTGAGTACCAAGCAGGATGTTTCTTTATACCGATTCCAGAAAAGAGGCATATTTGCGATTTTAAAAGAAATGCCAACCATAATCATCTTGTCCCTGGACAAGTGTTAAAAGTAAGCGAGAGTAAGTGTTATTGATCTTGTGTCATTTTAGAGTACATGAGCATTTATGACATATGAGACCATATTCAACAGGAAAGTGAAACACTAAACAAATGCAACACATATTGATTAGAAACACGGGATGAAAGCCAGCACATAGGTGAACGCAGCCTTTGGCTCTGCTTTGCCTGACTGTGTCTGATAGCTGTGCTGGCTTCCTAACACCTTCTCCCTCACTAGTCACAGCTGTGCCAGAGGGAGACACTTCTGAAGCTTGTCTTTTGTCTTCTGCCCTTCTCTTAGTTAATGTTCATATTCTCTCTCTCTCTCTGTCTCTCTCTCCCTCTCTCTCTCTCTCTCTCCCTCTCTCTCTCTCTCTCTCTCTCTCCCTCCCTCCCTCCCTCCCTCCTTCCCTTCCTCCCTCCTTCCCTCCCTCTCCCTCTATGTCCCTGTCCCTCTCCCTCCCTCCCGCCCCTTCTCCTTCTCCCTCTCCCTCCCTCTCCCTCTTCCTCCCCCTCTCTCTCTCTCTGTCTCTCTCTTTCTCTCTCATTTATCTATATATAAATCTAGTGCTCTCTCAAAAACAGCACATATTAAATTTAATATTTTTGCCTTAAACAGTTCCCTCCTTTCCTATAACTTATCAAATGTTCTTGTGACTTCTTTCCTTTAAAAAAGGAAATCGGGGGCTAGAGAGAAGACTCAGCTATTAAAATGCACTGGCTGCTCTTCCAGAGAACCCAGATTCAACTCCCAGCACCCACATGACAGCTCACAACTGTCTGTAACCCTAGTTCCAGGGGATATGACACCCTCCCATGGATGTCAAGTGTCTTATTAATATTTATACACAAACACTACACTATATATATATATATGAACTATACAAAGTAAAATCAACTTTTTTATAATCAATATGTATCATAATTTTATAAAGACACTTTAGAAAATGATTATAAAAATTGCATATGTAAATATCACATTTTTGGAAATGTTTTACCAAATCTTTTAAAACCCTAAATCAACTATGGTAAAAGGTTCATACTGAGGAACTTATTTAAATTTATTTCATTGAATAGTTTTATATCACTATCATTTACATTAAATCACCAGTCACAGAAAGTTTAGCTGGAAATGAAGAAAGGGGGAAATAATATTCTCTAAGGGTTAAAAAATAAATGTCAATAAGGATTACAATTTTCAGATCACATCATATGATGTACATATTATAATTTTAAATTTTTTGAAACACTTGCTTAAAGATGTGAATATACATAGTGCTGCGCCCCATGAACATAGGGTGACTAAGACAGCAATGATTGTCTTGAATGTGTTTGACAACTGATACCTATCATTCCTATAATACTTCATTTTTCCCTTAGTTTTTAATAACAAATTCAATAGTTTTGTGTGCTGTTGACTTTTGTCATTAAGACATTCTCTGTAATCACAGGAAATGGAAGAGTTTGCGCAGAGCTCAGGAGAGCATGGTGTGGTGGTGTTTTCTCTGGGATCGATGATCAGGAACATAACACAAGAAAGGGCCAACACAATTGCATCAGCCCTGGCCCAAATTCCACAAAAGGTAAAATGGTGCGCCAATGGGAGGCAACTAGCTACTGCATTTATGCATTTATGTGGAAAGATCCAGTTCTAGAATGCTCCTTTATGCAATATCAAGTATTATGGTTTGCCTTAGCCAGTTTAAAAATAAGAATTTAAAATGTTGTAGATGGTGGGTTTTTTTTAATTGATGGTATGCTCACATAAACATATGATCACAGAGAAGCATGGTGAGCCCAGCAATTGTGAACACAACTACAGAAAATAACTAAACTCTTATCAGTCACTTGCTCCTTTTGCTTGAGCCTTGTTTGAATACAAAAATTCAAGAATCTATTTATTCTACAAAAATGTGTGATTTAGCAACTTTACTGGCAGATTGTGGATTGGAGGTCTGCAGTATAGCATGTGGACTTCCAAGGCTTCCCTTCGGTATTTACAAAAATGTTAGAATAGAATTACTTAGTTACTATTCAGGAGACTATTTGGAGAAAGGGAGACTAAGGTTCACAATCACAGTCCCTTATGCCATATTTGTTAAGAGAAACAAAAGGAAGGAACAGTCCTTCTAGAGAGGAGCCTGCCAAAGTCTGAAACAAGAAGACATAAAAGAGCAAGTGGGATGGTCCCCATCTTTAGAGTTAACCAACCATGCATGATCAAACGTGATCCACGGGACGAGTTCTCTAACGCAGTAGTAAAATGCCTCCCATTTAGGAAGAAATGGGGAGATAAGAGTCCAGCAGAAACAAGCTTTATACCAGAAAAGGTCCAGTGTCTCTCTCTTCATAAGGTATATAAACATAATTTATCACAGCTGAACTTTAATCCATCATGCCAATCATGAAGATGTGTGGACAAGGGTGACAAAGTCATGGCCAGGTTAACGGCCAATATAAACACCTACCAGTCTGTGAGATTATTCCCAGAATGGTACAGACAGACAACTCCATTGTCTGATTTGCCATCATAGCACCTTTCTAGAAACTTCTGAACAGAGAGAATAGTGGATATGGAATACTTGCCAAAATTTGTAATAAATATTTTTTCAAATGCTAAACTCTTTTAAAATAACAGGATAAGTGAATATAAAATGTGGGGTTATTTAATCTGACATGAAATTAAAATGGAAAATTAGAATATTATGGTAAATAAACATAAACTTTTCTTAAATACATGCATGTTTCATTAACTGTCTCATGTGTGCATGTAACTGCACATGGCAAATCATAATTACATTCAGCCGGGCGGTGGTGGTGCATGCCTTTAATCCCAGCACTTGGGAGGCAGAGGCAGGCATATTTCTGAGTTCGAGGCCAGCCTGGTCTACAGAGTGAGTTCCAGGACAACCAGGGCTATACGGAGAATCCCTGTCTCAAAAAAAACAAAAAAACAAAAACATAATTACATTCAACCTGATTAAATGTACAGAGAAACATGGATGATGTTAATATATGTCTTGGGTTTTTTATTGTTCTTAATGACTCTTTTTCTGATTTCCACACCTGTCCTATAAAAGTCATTTTTAGTTAAGCAGTGACTAATTTCTAAAATATTATATTTTAAATTTTTAATCCTTCCATAAATTATTGTCTAACATCTAACAGGTCTTTTGGAGGTTCGAGGGGAAGAAACCAGACACCTTAGGACCCAATACCAGGATTTTCAAGTGGATGCCCCAGAATGACCTTCTTGGTAAGATTCTGAGACTCAAATACTGAAAATACAAATCACAGAATCAAATAGGCCCATAGGGACTCAGAGACTGGGCTAATAATCACAGAGCCTGCATAGGTCTAACCTGCGCCCTCTGAATATGTTATAGTTGTGTAGCTTATTTTTGTGTGACTCCTAACAAACAGGGACTGTTTCTCCCTAGAGATCTATAGCAACCCAATACTATGAAAATCCTTAGAGAAGACATGTCCAAGCCAGTTTCATCTCAATTCCTTCAGGCTTTATGTCTGAGGTTAATTATGTCTTCAGCAATGAGATCTTGTCTTCAAGCTCTGAGAGGCAATCAAGAAGGAAAGTTTATATTGTTTGGAGAAAGTCCTGGGCAATACCCCTCCCAGGCAACCCAACAACCATCCACACCACTTTTGTGACCCAAAACCTCAAAGAGAAGTTTCTGTTTCCTGACACTGGGTTTTTAGTTTACATTCTGTGGTTCCTGACAGCAGCAGTATCACCACTTTGCAAAATTCCATCCAAACTACACAAACACACAGGGACACACACACACACACACACACACACACACACACACACACACACACGGGAAGAGCAAAAGAGACAGAGACAAAGATAAAGAGAGATAGAGACAGAGAGACTGACAGATGGATAAATGGGCAGGTGCACAGGCAAGTGGGTGGACAGGCAAGCAGGCAGAGACAGAAAGACAGAGAGAGTGTATATGTACTAATAAGCAAGCC
Source organism: Montemys delectorum (assembly GCA_019843815.1). Classification (NCBI taxonomy): domain Eukaryota; kingdom Metazoa; phylum Chordata; class Mammalia; order Rodentia; family Muridae; genus Montemys; species Montemys delectorum. Next base: position 46,304 of record JADRCD010206555.1, read on the forward strand.
TATTATTCTTATTTCCCTTTTGATTTCTCGAGCATGTTTAGTTGCATTCTTTACCTTGGGAAGGGATCAGGGTAATGGAATGAAGAGTCAGAAAAGTAATGAGTGGTACTAAGAACATATGAACTCTTAATGTCAACAAGTTATAACGAACACATGGTGTTCTCAGCATTCATTCCCTCTATCCAATATGTACTTTGTGTGTTCAACTGATAATCACTATCCATCACAAACCACATACCAGGACACATATCACATCGGTCATTCATCCCTCAACTACCTCTCCCATAAACCCTAACTCCACAATAAAAAAAAAAAAAAAACTAACTAAGGTACAGCTCTCACTTACTCTGCTATTCACTTAGGTAATTCTTGGCCTGAGATATTAGAGCAATTTAAGCAATTCAAATTAGTTTTTATATTGAAAAATTCCCAGCCTCTTTGAGTACTTTATTACACACTTATATTTAAGACTTCTAATGAGTATATTTTTTGATGTTCTTCTGAACTTAGGGCATCCAAAAACTAAAGCTTTTGTAACTCATGGTGGAGCCAATGGCATCTATGAGTCGATCCATCATGGGATCCCCATGGTCGGCATCCCCTTATTTGCAGAACAACATGACAACGTTGCTCACATGGTGGCCAAAGGAGCAGCTCTTTCAGTCAACTTCCATACAATGTCCAGTTCAGATTTGCTCAATGCACTAAAGGCAGTCATCAATAACCCTTCGTGAGTATAACACTGTATTTATTTATTTGTATTGTATTGGAACCCAGGACTTTAAACATGCATTCTGAGCAAGTATTCTTATCACAGCGCTATGTCCCAAGCCCATTTATTATAGATAATTTCTCACAAGAAGATCCAAGGAACAGCAATTAACCTGAAGAAAGAAATGATGATGAGGACAAAGCTGTATTAGGCAGCAAGGCAATGTCAATATGATTTTTTTGATTATTTTTGTTTTAGAGTCTGGATTTAACTTGACATATTTCTCTTTCATCCTGCGAAGCTCTGGAATAACAAAAGTGTACCAATACCCTAGACCAAAGCATTTTTCAGTTGTTTTACTAAAAAAATTGACAGAATTTTAGGACAATTCAAATTATAGAAACTAAATATATATATATATGTATGTATATGTGTGTATATATATGTATATATGTGTATATATACATATATATATGAAGATAGTTACCAGCTACCATTTTTCTTTTTGTTTAAAAAGCCCCCTCAAATTTAGTTTTTGTTAACCAGCAAGTTAACATTAATCTCTAATTCCAATTATATTTAATGCTTCCAATTTTGTCTTTGCCAATATTTTTATTCCATCATTGATCTGTACTAAAAAAAATAAAGCATTTGATTTTAACTCAATTAATAGCATTGGCAAATGATGATTCTACTTATAAATAGTGCACATCCTAAGGTTTTAAATTATGGTTGCCTTTTGGAAAAATTGTAAAATTTTTAAAAATTGCTTTGAAAGAATAAACCTAGCATGCTGCCGTTTAATTCCCAAGTATATTATACAATAATGATTTGCTTTCCAAATTACTTCAGAGCATGCATTTAGTTGAATTATGCTTCCTGGTCATATAATTCCATTCATCACAAATATTATGCATGTATTTCATGTGTAAAAAAAATATTTGTTTAGAAGTGTATTGGTGATTAATAAGCAATAGGCAATGTTAAACCAAGTCACCTCAATTGGAACAGATGTTAATCATCCCAATATGCACTCTGTGAAACAAATTTTCTTATTATGGCTTTTAGAAGATATTTTTTCTTTTTTTCCCTTGGTTTTTTTTTTTTTTGTTTACATTTCAAATATTGTCCTTCTTCCCAGTTTTGCCTCTGCAAGTCTCCTATCTCACCCCCCTTTTTTCTTGATGGTCAAATATAAAACTCATATATATATATATATTTGTCTTCATTTCCAATAATTAATAAACATGATGTTGGCACTGGAAAATGGGGATGATTTCTTAAATAGGCAATATATTTTGAAGACTTTTGACACATTGAATTAGTCTTCAGTAAATTGTACAACATCCTTGTCATAGGCCTCACCTCCTATATAACAATATATTATCACTGCTGCTTCTGTCTCAAAAAACACTGTCTTCTCTCTGTGTATTGTATGGCTGACTTTTTTGTCTACATTATAAATATCAAGAAGTGAAGTTTCATCTATTGCCACTGGTTCTGTGTTATGATACAGTATATTAAGCTTTAAACTCCATGAGCATGTCTATAAACACCTTTCCCATATCTATAGTTATATTATCTTATCACCAATATAATCAAATATCTCTTCAGTATTTCGATGTAAAATATTAAGCATCCTCAATATTAAAAATCATGACACAGAAAAGCACAAACAGAAATAGCAAGAATTTCTTTTGATTCCCTTTTACAGCAAGACTAACCTGAATTACTCCAAGAGCCAAAGCGTTTTTAGTAATAAAGGAAAGTGTAGTTTTATTATTTATATTGAACAACTCACAATCAGAATGAGATATTTATAAAAGGACAAAGAAGTCAGCAAAGGAACAATCACTGCACATCTATGTTTATAATCAATAAGCACAGATAACTGATAGGTACAAATTCCTCATCAATTCCAACTCCTTATCAGCTTTGTCCAGATATGCAACACAGAGGAAATGGCATGGATTTGCTATACATTTCCAGATTGTTCAACTGTTCTGAACTCATTACACCAGCTACATTAATAATGGTTTTCTGCTTGACTCATACCTCTAAACCTCAAAACTAGCTCATTTTGATTTTGTTTATTTTGCTTTGGGGCCTTAATGATTCTAATCTCTTATTTATGAATATTTATGAATATTTATGAATTTCTTTCCTAGCATTTCTTACATATTTAAGTCTGTGTGTTGAAGAAGTTCTAGCCTATGTATTACTTAATAAGATCTTGACTGTGATAAGTGACAACAATCATTTTCTTTATGATACACATAACTTTATACACATATGTTTTTATGTTCATTCTGTAAGGGTATGACCATTCTATTTTCCTTTAGGTATAAAGAGAATGTGATGTGGTTGTCAACCATTCACCATGACCAGCCTATGAAGCCCCTGGACAGAGCAGTCTTCTGGATTGAGTTTGTCATGCGCCACAAAGGGGCCAAGCATCTGAGACCACTTGCACACAACCTCACCTGGTACCAGTACCACTCTCTGGATGTGATTGGATTCCTACTCGCCTGTGCGGTGGCCATTGTTTTTCTTGCTGTAAAATGCTGTCTGTTTGTTTACCGATTCTTTGGAAAGATGGGAAAGAATAAAAGGGACTAGGGCTCTTTAAGAAGGAAGGCTCTGCTCTGTGGCCATGATGGGGAAGACTATCCCATTCAGTGCTAGCACTGTGTATCAGATGCTTCTTGTTTTAGAAGGCATTGGGCTACTTGATTAATCCATATATTTTACTTCATAAGTTAAGAAAGTAACCATTTTAAATCTTTCGTTTCTTTTCTTTTTTAATATTCAGCACTTAATCTTTTATTGCTTTTTAATGGCACTTTTCATTGGATATTTTCTTTATTTACATTTCAAATGTTACCCCTTTCCCATCCTCCCGCCCCCTGCTTCTATGAGGGTGTTCCTGCACCCACCCACCCACTATCACCTCCCTGCCCTCGATTCCCCTATACTGGGGCATCTATCTAGCCTTCATAGGACCAAGGACCTCTCCTTCCATTGGTGCATGACAAGGCCATCCTCTGCTACACATGTAGCTAGAGCCATGTATACTCCTTGGTTGATGGCTTAGTCCCTAGGAGTTCTGGGGGGTCTGGTTGGTTGATATTGTTGTTCTTCCTATGGGGTTGCAAACCCCTTCAACTCCTTCAGTCCTTTCTCTAACTCCTCTATTGGGACCCTGCACTCAGTTCAATGGTTGGCTACAAGCATCCACCTCTGTATTTGTAAGGCTCTGGCAGGGCCTCTCAGGAGACAACCATATCAGGCTCCTTTCAACATGTACTTCTTGGCATCCACAATAATGTCTGGGTTTGGTAACTGTTTATGGGATGAATCCCCAGGTGGGACAGTCTCTGGGTGGCCTTTCCTTGAGTTTCTGCTCCACACTTTATCCTTTATTTTCTTATACAAGCTGTTTTCATGTTGATTCATCTATGTACTAATGTTGAGAATTATAATAACCACTGAGACACCAACTTGTTTATGGGAGAAGAACAGGAAGCTTGAAGTTTTATTGTGAATTTTCAGATATCATTCTTAAAATAAAATCAAATAAAATGGACTATTAGTGTCTGTCAAAAAGAAAAAGGAAAAAAGGAACATGACCCATTTCTAAAGTGATAAGGGAAAATAAATAAATAGATGAGAGAGAGAGAGAGAGAGAGAGACAGAGA
>JADRCD010206556.1:978-15738 GCA_019843815.1 Montemys delectorum
GAGAGAGAGAAAGACAATAATCTTGAAAACAAATGCTTCATTACAAATAGTTTCACCTTAATTAGCCTGTGAATAAACCTTCCCTGTTTCCTCTTTATTCTCTGGAAATATGTTCAACCTGCTGGCGGGTCACTTTTTTTTACTCTTTACAACTATTTAGTCTAAATGATTTCAAGGCTGAATTTAAATATTTCCTGCCTATGAACACTATCACAACACTTCAGGCCACAATGGCTTGTTCTTAAATCTTTTAAAGTTTTATTTTTTTTCTCTCATAAAATCACACTCTGTATAAAGAGGATAAAATTCATAACATGTTCAATATTCAGGTTTCTCTACTGTGTAAAATGTATATAATGGTTTTTTATGATGATATGATGCAAATATAAATATTTTACAAGTGGAAAACAGATTGAAAATCAACCAAGAAGCCATCCAGATTGTGTGTGTGTGTGTGTGTGTGTATGTGTGTGTGTATGTGTGTGTGTGTGTGTGTGTGTGTGTGTGTGTGTGTGTTTAAATAGTTAGTGATTCATTTACCAAATCAGAGAGAGAGAGAGTCAGGGTAGGGAAAAGAAAAACATCCATCAAAACATTTAATCTTGCTGACTGAGAAATTATTTTGCGAGACAATGATGTTTGACAGGGTAGTAGATATTCATGTTGAGGCTGGGTTGTACATTTGTGGTTGTTATAAAAAACAAAACAACTTAAAAGGCATAATCTGCCTAGGAGATTTCTAGAATGATTCGCATACTCAACTTCAAACTGTGCTTAACTTCAATATATGTTATTCAATTACAGAGGTCTGAAACTACACAAATTGAGAATACTAATTTAGAAATTGAAGAAAATGATCGTAATGAAAACTCTACAGAAATCAAGTGAAGAAAGAATGATCAACCTTGAGCTTAGTGATGTTGTGTTTAAGATGCATTTATATTATTTAAAAACACTTTCCTTTGAGTAATGAGAGACCAACTAAGATGCAGAGAGCTTCAAATTAATTGGATCTTATCTTAGCTTGTTCATATCATACAAAAGTTAATGTGATACCAAATTTGGTTAAAATGTTTTAAATACATCAGAAAATATGTTAAGAAATAATATTTCAATGAATTTTTGATTAATTATGAATAATTTTCTACTGACTTCTGAATCTCACTGAAATTGGCAATGACTATTCATATTCATGTACACTAAATATTTAGCCCTGCTTAATACATACAGCTCTCATTGCTACCTTCCAACTCCTATTATCTGAATTTATTTGGTTTATATTTGAGCCCAATTCAATTTCCCCATTCTATATAAGTGCTAAATCAAATAATATTTTCCAATAAATAAAGGACTTGAATCCCTTGGAAAAATCATTGTTATATAATTGAGCTTCTCTGATAAAGGTGTGGAAAAGATATTAATGGCTAGTAATATCCTTGAACTCCATCTTCCTAACACCTTTTCTTAATGGTTTTTAATTTAAAAACAAAGTGAATCCAATTTCTCACACTACAAATGATAATCTAATCATGAACTGCAAGGGGAAAATTTGTTCAATCCTTAATCATGGAATATAATTTAAAAGCTAAACAAGTCAACTTCCTACACACAAAGTGTTTAAGACATTCTTAAAAGAAAGCCACAAATTCATCTGATTGGGATAAGGTATGGTGTGTTAGAAATTGATACATTGGTATAAATTAAGTACATTTTGTTATGAAAAAATGCCAATAGCCTACTCATCTTCCTTTACATTAACAAAAGACTCTCCCTGTTATTCACAAGCTCTCTGATTATTTGAAGGCATTGTTTTCTTTTCTTTAATTAAAATATAATTATATCATTTCCCCTTTCTCTCTTCCCCTCCAACCCCATCCCATAATGCCAACAATTCAACCTAATCACCACTTTAGTATTGCTGCTACATACATATACATATAAATGAATTAAAATGCAAATATAACTAAACTGATGTGTACATCCATACTTATTTTGACACCTCTATTTCTATTTTAAAAGTTAATCCTCTAACTTTCTTAAATCCTAGCTTCCACTACTTTCCATCCATTAATCATATGTCTACCAATATTTTGCAGTTTGCATTTTTCTCCCTAAAATGTCATACCAAAAATAAATTTCAGTATCTTGTCAATTAATAGTAATTTTTAGATTTATTAATTGGATGATTTACTTAATAGTACTGTTCTAGTTTGGGAGGATAACAATAGTGAACAGACAGAGGAAATCTGTGTCCTCAAAGAATCTGGGCAACGATTATTAGCACCTGCATGATAATTTTTCCTAGCAGACACAATACCAGGTAGATTTTCTTTTATAATTTTTAAAGCCAATTCCCTGGTGTAACTGTCATATACAAGGAACAAGGAAAGAATTATGGTAGGGCATTTTAGTTTCCTCTTCCATTCAAGCTATTGTTTGTTTGTTTGTTTGTCTGTTTCTCCATGTGTGTTTATTTATTTATATATTTATTTGGTATCCTTTCTATATCCATGGGTCAAAATTGCTTTCTAGTAGAGGCCTAATATTGAAAGAACATGGAACATTTTCCAACAGTTTTCCAATGAACTTGGACAATTAAAAATTATACAATATATTTTTGAAAAGTCAAATCATGTAGATATTTTATAGCATACAAAGAAAATACACATTAATAAAGTGATACAGGGGCTTTTCATTGGAAGTTTGGTTTGTGATTGAACATGCTAATACTCTAAGTGGAAGTTTTATCAGATAGAGGGACATAAGTACTTTAAAAGTTGTCTAGTTTGAATTTATTTTGAAATTTAGTTTGAAACAGGGTCCAGTTCTGTAACCCAGTTTAGAATTCCATTTGTAGCTGAGGCTAGCCTCACACTTATGGTTGGCCCCCTATTTCAGTATGTATAATAGTGGGATGATAGATATGAGCCATACAACCATTTCGTACTGCCAATTTTAAAAGAAAAGAAGAATTAAAAAAAAAAAACCCTAGATGACTGCTTTCAGGAATACAAGTGGTCTGTAAGTGGAGAGCTCTTAAGGACATGACCACTTCAACCTTCGAATGTCTGTGATCCCATGGTCATTTAGTATAGGTAAGCTGTATTCTCATTCTAAGTGTCTGCTAAATCAAATCTGAAATTTTCTGATATTTATTTTAAATAAATAATTATTTTGCTTTCAGAGTATCAACATCTAGAATATAATGCACTCTGAAAAACTAGACTTCATCCTTATCTTCTGTCTTTGTCAAGGAAATGTGATCCTGTGGAATCTTATTCATTTGGTGACATGTTCCCTCCACGGATAGCAATTCTCTATATAATATATGCCTTCTTTCTTGTTTAAAAAAAATAAGATGCAGATTTCCATTTAACCCACTAAACTGAAGAGTAGGATACTCTTTTTCAATTCTGTTGAGCTCAGTCCTCACTTTGAACTAAGAGGACACTATGACCTGTGTGATACACACTGAAGATAGGATATAAGACCCAGAAAGTAACCAGATGAATACTTAAAAGCAAGGCATTGTACTATTGAACAGGTTACAACTAAGGAAATTTACAGAACCATAGCTCTTTCCCCTAAACTCTATTAACGTTTGCTCAATATTTTCTGTTATTAGCATGAACAGGATGACACATTTTTTTCTGCTAGATTTACACTTCTCCTATAATCCTTATTCTTTAATTATTACATCCGCATTCACTCATAAGTGTACCATTGTCTTAGGACATGTGTAATAATCTCTGTAGTACTTTCAATAATTTTGAAATTCTTATTTGATTTTGTTGTTTATTTGGTAGCATATGCTCTTTATAATTATGTATTTGCTTAGTATACTCTTTTTCTCTTTTGAGGTTTGTTTGTCTATTCAAAGCATGATGTTGCCCATCTTTGGTGTATTAATTTGCCTAGCCTTTAATTATTTGTCTGCTAAGTTCATTCCCTATGGCACATATATAATTGTATGACTTTTTCTTCTTAAAATCAATATCTAAAATGTATGTTCCTTTATTTGCTGTATACTAAATTTCAAAGACCCCAGAAGAGATGAAAGATGATTCATAGCACAATAATTATCTCTTATTTTAAGTATGCTAATCTGGATTTTAACCATAGTCTTTTAAACATCTATTTAGGTATACAAAAACAATACTAATCACAGTAGCAAATTTCTTAGTATGAGTTATAGCCACACTTTCACTGATGGTCATTATATGAACCCTGAAGATCATAATCCCAATGTTGTACCGCTAATATGGACTGCCTTAATTTGCACTGCTCTCCCTGTCTCAATGAGGACATTTATGTCTTTTCTCTAGGTGATCCTTCTGCTGCGACTGCTGATTTTCAACCTAATTCTAAGAACTCAGACTATCTCATCAAGCTTAGATTTAAAAAAATAATTACACTGAAAATGTACCCAATACTTTATTTGTTCTTTATTTTCTATGTACCTATTCTCATAGCACCTCATGTCAATGTTAAAAATGCGGTTAACATGTTATCTTTAATTATATAGGGATATTTTCACTTTTTGATTTGTCATTGAAGTCAAAGGAATATGGAACTTTTATATTCATAGGTTTAGACTCTATTAAAGTACCTGACAGCAAATCTGAGATATAAGTGACTAGAAGGTAATAACATATTTTATGTAGAATATATATACCTTTTCCTCATTGATTCCAAGTAAATGTCTCTACAGAGAAATTCTAAAAAGCAATTTACAAGCAAACGCTGTAGTTATAACAGCTTTGATAGTCAGCATTATATTTTAGAGTAATAGTAATTTGATATAGACATTATTATTCTCATTTTCTAAGTGAAGAGTCCTGAAGAGGTAAAGAGATTTGACAACAGTCACAGAGGTCCTTTAACTCTCCCATTCCAATATCTTTTCACTTGAACGGAATCACTTAGATTTAAGAAAACAATTTAATCACAACATAACATGAACAAAACTCTCACAAATATTCAACTTCAGAGTTCATACTCAGTGAAAGGTTAAAAGTGTATGTGAATATTTTAAGCTGTTATCTCTCTGGCACAGGCTTATTAAATTGATGTGTTTTCACATGTGCAGGTTCTTTGCAATTCTGCTTTTACTAGACCTATCTATCATATAATTATGAATATTTATATGTATTCTCTATATATAAAGAGAGATGATAGCTAGATCAATAATATATAGATAGACAGACAGATGATTGATAGATAGATTGATAAATATAAAGATATAAAAAGGGAAGAATATAAGTAACTAAAAATTACAAATTATTTTCATCTTTAAAAATACTGGAAATGAGTGGAGATACAGTTAAATTATATATATATATATATGTATGTATTTTTTTTAACACATCAACAAAACTTCACTTTGACAGAAATTTTGTCAATGATCTTATTGCACTGACATCTTCACTTGGTTTGGAGAATTCTCTTTGCTCTCTGGTACTCTGTTTCCATGTTCATTGGTTCTCCCTTCTCAACTTGATATTATTTTCAAATGCACAAAGCATTGATATTTTCTCTTCTTTGATTTGTCTTTTTATGTTGTGTATGTACGATAGTGTGTGTATGTGTTTGTGTGCATTTATGTGTGAGTGTTCATGCAAATATATACATGAGGATGTGCAGGCACATAGGGATGCAAAAGTGATAGCTATAGATAGGACCACTTTTCTCTATCACCCCCCACCATTATTATGTGGAGACACAATTTCTCACTGAATCTGATACTCATCAATATGGCCAGGCTGGATAGCAATAAACATAAGAAATATACCTGCCTCATTGTCCAGCACTGGAGTTACAGATCTGTGCTAATATAACTGGATTTGTAGGTGATTGATATGTATCTCACTAAGGAACTCGTGATGAAACAACCAGTACTTGAACACCTGTGTCATATTTCTAGCCCATCTCTGTGGTGATGCCACATAAAAGGAAGGCTTCCTCTTAGTGTTATTTACTCTTGGTGTCAAGAACAGACATGATTTAATCCAGAATTTTAGTATTTCCTATTCTAATCCAATAGCTGTCTTAATTCAAAGAGAATCATCTAATATAAAATTAGTTTATCCTAAGACAGTCTAATATGAAGTGTAGTAATCCCGAATAAATGCTATCCTCTTTATTTATTGAGCAGCACAACAAATATACTAACAAAATGGAATGAGGAACATTTGTGTCTTAATCAGTTTTTACAGAAGTCTCATAAAGAAGAAAATTATTTTTCTGGAGGGACTGAAACAGCACACAAAACCACACTTAGAGCAGGCAGTGGTGGCGCATGCCTTTAATCACAGCCCTTGGGAGGCAGAGGCAGGTGGATTTCTGAGTTTGAGGTCAGCCTGGTCTACAGAGTGAGTTCCAGGACAGCCAGGGCTACACAGAGAAATTCTGTCTCGAAAAACCAAAAGAAAAAAAAAAAGAACAAAACCACACTTAGACATTATCACTTTGCTTCCAACATTTTATATGTATGTATATATAAAATACAATACATGTATATATACATACATACATGGCTTCTAATGCAAACGTTACACAGGGAAAAATTGGAAACATTGTACCTCTCAAACTTTACAACTTAGTATGATTGAGTATTATGGTTTTCTTAGAAGTCCAATAATGCTGAACAGTTTGAATATGCAGTATGTAGGTTGAATAAATGTACAGTTGGAAATGATATTAAAGTACATTATTTACTTGGATACAACTTGGGTGAATTTTTTAAAGAACAGTTTGTTTACCCTTCTCCCATACATGCATCCTAACATCTGTTTCTCCTTCTTCCTTTCTTCCCATTCCCTCATGTTCATCTCCCCTTTCTCCCTAATCCACTCTTCACTCCTCCATGGTTTCCCTTCAGAAAAGGCAAGCTTAAAACAACAGTTCTAAGAAAACCATCCCCACAAGTATCCTATGCAAATCCTATAGTACTAACTATATTTTTTTCTAAATAAAACAAAGTGGTTTTCATAAAAATTATGCATAACAATGAAAGCAGTAAATTCACTGACCCAAGTGGGCAGTAAATAAATTAACCCAAAAGAAATGTTATTTTTTAGGAAAGAGTGCAGGACCATTAGGTACACTTTGTGGAGGACTATAGCTAGAATTTAAAATAAATTGAAACAATTAAAGAAAGATACCCTGGACAACATGCAACTTACTACCCTATCATTTCAGAAAGAGCCCTCAATTTTAATAATTATACCTATGGATCAAACCTGTCAATCTACACAGCAAATTTCTGGCAACTTTATATGACATGCTTTGAAACCACAAGAAACTATTTGAAGCTTATCTAAGTATAGTGTATATAGACCATGAGAAATACATTTATAGGTACTATAAGTACCTGAAAGCTGAAGTTGTGTTTTGTACCTATAGGATTTCTCTTTATTGATTCTTGGGACCTCAGGCACTAAATAACTATTGCAAATTTCTATCAGAATATTTTCTTAAAATTTTAATGATTTTCTTGGTAATTCTATTACATACTTCTGCTTATACAAAATCACAAGTGAATAAATTAAATTTTATTTAAATTTATCTGATAAATAAACTATGATTCTCTTTTAACATGTACATATTTAATAAAGTGTTTATTAATGTCTTATCTAATAAAATACCACCCAGTCTAACTGAAGGGATAAAGTAAGTGAAAACAATAGCTGAAAAATTTTTGATATTCTTCCTCCCCTACTGAATTCAAAATTAATAGCTCATAATAACGTATATTCTGCCTTGCTTAAACTCAACATAAACTAGATCATACAAAACATTTCCCTGAATAAATGAATGTGATTCTGGATGCCTGTTTCCGTTTCCCTCATTTGATGAAACAAATAGAAACAAGTTTATAGATGATTCAAAAACTAAAAATGGACTTTGACTTTTTCATAAGAACAAAGCAGAACTGAAAACTCAGGTTTGGAGATGAGAGTGTTAGGGAGAATAATTTGATTTTCCTGGTATAAGTTGGCTTTCATTCTGAATAAAAATAAAGGTGTTGAGTACCCATGTTCATGGCATTTGGAGTAGTAAGTCAAACACAACTAGAAAATATATAAGGGAAATGTTGACAGATGACATGTGCCCATCATATTTTAATTATCAAAATACTTATCGCCACCTTATATTCAGCTCTGTTGAAAAGCTATTGAACAGATACCAACAAATTAAAGATTGAATCATGGTTAGATTCTGTGCATATGTTCCTAAGAGATGTTTTCTTGTATCTTTAAATGAGGTTCTGCATCAAGAAAATGAATAATATTACACTGCAATGGTTTCATAGTGATGATAATGTGAGATTGTTAAGGTTTGGTCTGTTGCTATGTATTTTAATCATAAATACTGGCCCCCAAGATCTTGTTGTCCCAGAGACAAGGAAATTCTTAAGTAAACCAAGTGATGCTATATAGCCTTGTTCCATAACTTAAAACTGTTGGTTAAATAAAGATGCCTAGAGCTTGTAGCTGGGCAAAAGGGATGTAGGTGGGGCTTCAATCCCAGGGATGATGCAGAGACAAAAGGAGGAGAGAAGGGAGAGGAAGAGAGAGGAGAGGACCCCATGGGATAAGGGATCTTGACAACTGGCCATGAGGGCTAGCCAATCAGAGTAAGAGGAGGCCAGGCAGTAAGTAATTGTTTGCCATGCCAGGCCATAGCAACTCATATCTCAGGATGTTGACAGGAAAGTAGACAAAATAGAGTAGAGAACTGAAATCTTCCCAGCTCTAGTGACATTAGACTTATTGTAAACATAAAGCTTTTGTGTCTTTAATGGGAACTGAATAAGAAATTTATTAGGAACTGAATGCTCAAAGTTGGGATAGAAAACTGCAATTAATGTTAAAAATCAATACAATGTAAGATTTTTCTTCTCAGACATTCCATATGAAAAATGGAAAGTCACAACACAGAATCTGAAAATTTATTTGTCCCAATTTTCATATGTATTTTTTTGTAAACTTGCAGACACTGATTATTCCCACTAAGCTGCAATTTTATTAATCTAATCATGAATGTTCCATCTTCCGCCCTATTTAATGTTATTATTTAGAAAATAAACAATGAATGTGAAATAGTTTACAGCACATGAACTTCAATGAGTATGATGTATTGAGTTTGATTAACATATAAAATTTCCTCTCTAATAATCATACTATTAATTTAAAATAAAGAAAATCTGTTAACATACCTTAAATCTCTAAACATTGCCATCTTGAATTATTTATTTAGTGAGAATTTCAGGACAGTAATCACTCTGATGTTTTTGTAGTAATAATTCTGGATCACATTGCTATATTCTTCAATCAATAATTAATAATAACATATGCATGATTAGTATCGAAGAAGGTTTCATGCTCAATTGATCTTTATTCCAAGGTTCCCATCTCAGTACGTATGAATTCATGATGCTTTGAGAAGAATCACAAACATACAAATCCATTAAGTTTATACTGATACTTATTTTGTTTGCACTGTGATGAAGTTCCATGGATTTCCTGTTTTGAAAATAAGAACTTCTTCATAAAACACACAGCTTCTTTTCTGAACTTTAGATTACTTTGTTTGCTTTCTGTTGTGACATCCAGCCTGACCAAAAGCAACTTGGGAAAGAAACTGTTTAATCTATTTTATAGGATACAGTCTACCATTGAGAGATGGCAATGCAGAATTTTGAAGCATAATACACAGAGGTTTCTAGTTTGCATCCTCTATCACATTCATCTACTCTTCTTAGACAGCCTAAGGCCACTTGCCAAAGGATGAGGCCACCCATAGTGATCTGGACCTTGTTACATAAATTAGAAATCCTGAAAATGTCACATAGACATGCCTATGAGTAAATTTAATGGAGGCAAGTTATCAACCAATGATGCTACTTTTCCAAGTGTGTCAAAGTGATAGCTAGAGTTTCCCATCTCATGCGAAAATTGGAACTACTTCACTTTCTGACATTTTTACTTTTTTATATAAATAAATCAGCAGAGTGGGATGTTAATATACAGAAATGTGTGGGTGCATGTGTGTGTGGGTGTGTGTATGTGCATGTAGTGTCTGTGCACTTGTGTATGCATATGTCTGTACATATGTGCATGTGTTCAAGCTGAAAATTCAATGACAGAAAGATGACCAGTTTCAAACCCGGGTGTAAGATATTTTACCCAGCAGCACAACAGTACATATTTATTAGCATGTGCTTCCACAAAGGTAAAGACATTTCTTGAAAAAGCTTCAATCTGGTTATGCTAATACAAATTTGCTTTTATAGCCTCACTTCTTAGAGGTAATCTGTTGATCAAACAGGCTAACTCTCTTTTCACTATGTATTGGATGAAGGATTTTGTTCAACATCAAGGCAAAATGGTCCTCCTCAAAGCAATAGTCCCCTCTCATCAAGTAGGTTGAATAGCTCAGGAACACAATTGCAAATATTCCTTCTAAATGGTTAGTAGTTTCACTTCAGATGTGACCATGTAACATGACTGACTGTGACTGTGGAACACAGTCATGTGATCATTGAAAAAGACAAGTTTCTCTTCTTTTTGTCTTCCTTTCTCTACATGTACTCCTTCAGGATGCAACTCTAACATATTAGACTCTGTAATCAAATATATTAACTACTTACTTATGAATTTAAGCATAGAACTAGAGAAAATGTGCCAAGCATTTTTAGTGTCATGAGATGAAGGATTTAAATGTTAGATTTATATGTGGAAATATGTCTGTATGATATTGGGAAGTAAGCACTGTATTCTTAAAATACTTTGTAGCATCGCCAGATGGTGGTTGTGTACTCCTTTAATCCCAACACTCAGGTGGCAGAGGCATGTAGATCTCTTTAAATTTGAGGTTATACTAATAAACCTTGTCTCACAAAAACAACCCAAAAAGCAAAAGCAAAACAAAAAACAAAAACCCATTTGCATTATTTTTTTCTTTTTTATTGAAAGATATTTACAAATTTTGATCATTTATTCCACTCTTCCCCGGTTCCTCCCAGATACTCCGTATCTCTCTATCTGCTCAAGTCTGTTTTTTTCCCTTGCTCTCTTTAAAAACAAAAATAAACAAAAAATCCTAAGAAACACACACACACACAAATACTCTACAATTAAAGAAACAAAACTATACTAGCAAAGTTAAATAAAGAAAAAAATGATTAAACAAAGCAATATAAGGCAAAAGTCTACCTCTGATTTGTTTTTGTGCAGCAAAAACACAAAAGGTTTGGTGTAGGTTTTGTGTAGTCCTAGATATGGGTCCTATCCTCACTTGTGATTGATTAATATACCCAATTAGACATCATTAGAAAAAACTAATTTTACTTTCCCAGAGGCATGAATTTTAGATAGTTTCTTCATTAGGGAGGAGAGCCCATGCCTGCTTGCTCCTCTCCTTGCTAGGACACCTTTTGTTTTGAACTTGTAAAGATCTTGCACAATGCTGCCACCCTCTGTGAGTTCCTATGTGTATCAGCCATCGGTCCTGTGTGTCTAGAAGACACTGGTTCTTTTGAGTCCTCCAATCATCTCTGGCTTTTAAAATCTGCCTGTCTCTTCTTCTGTACAGATCCCAGAGCCTTGAGGAGAGGGCTTGGAAAAAGAAAACTCATTTAGGACTGTATTCTTCAAATTTTCTTATTTATGCACATTTTCCAGTTGTGGGTCTCTGTGTTACTCCCCCACTACTGTAAGAGGAAGGTTTTCTGAGGATAATTAAGTGAGGCATTGAGTTCTACAATGAAATAAAGAAAGACCAGTCTAGATTTTTCAGTGTTATAAAATGAAGGAGTTAAAATTTGGATTTATGTATGGAAATTTGTCGTATTTGGAGGAAGTAAACATTGTTTACATTTTTCAAATGTTTATATCTTTTTCTGTTTTAATATTTATTTCCTGTAATTTTGAGATAATACAATTACAACCTTTTTACCTTTTCTTTCCCTCCTTTAAACTTTCTCATAGACCTCTCTTTGATTTAATTTTCAATTTATGGCCCTGTTTTTGTTTTGTTTTGTTTTGTTTTGTTTTTAATTTTAAAACAAGTTAGTTATGGCCTTAACTATGTAACTTTGCCTGACCATCTCCTTATTTACCAATTATTTTCTGTTTATTCTGTATTTTTAAATTTAACTGAATTTCAAAGCTAGTACTATTTGTTAAGTAAATAAATAAATATATATATATAAACATTAGAAAAATAGTTAAAAATGTTAAATATCATTTTCGTGAGATTATCCTAGAAAAATCAAGAAAGAGAGAGGACATCACATTCTGGAGGTAATTTTTCTTTCTTCTCATAATTACTAGAGGATAAGGAATTCAAAGAAATGATGAGTATCTGGTTAATGAAGAGCCTGTCCAAACTCCAGTAAAACAAATGATTACACTTGGAACTTCTCATAAGACAAAGTTTTCAAACATGTTACATATTAATTTCTTGCCAGTATTTATTTTTGTGACTCTATCTTTGCACTGCACAATAATAAGCTCTTATCTGCAGTAATTTCAAGAAGACTATGGACATATATAAATATACCTAAATATATACAGATAATGTAGCACTTTTTCGTAATTAAAAAATGAGATAAGATAGCAATGTAAGTGGGAAGACCTCAAAATAGAGATAGATTTATTATCTAGTCTAGACACTACATGGGGTTTTAAGTATCACATTTTATCTGTGCCTTTGTTTCTTTCCATCTGAACTGACTTACCAGAAGTTATATAATGACTTGCTGTCAGACCCAGCCTTGGGTTCTGGAGAACTGTGCTTGGGGGGATGGTGGAGCATTAGTAAGAACATGTGCCTTGGACAGTGTCAGCCAGCTAGTAATTAGATGCAGATGAGTGAAGAAAGAAACAAGCATGCTATATCCTTCTTTCAGGCTTCTGATTTTGCAAAAAAAAAAAAAATAGTGGCAAATTTATAAGATACCCTAATTTTAAAACATCGAAAATTCAGTTTGGTTGAATATTATATCCACAATATTTCATAGCCAGCTTGTGTGCTGCTGATTGTTAACCTATATGATAATCCCCAGATATGATTCTATGATTGGAAGTGTAGTTGACATAATTTAACATCTCATTCATGATTCAGAAACATTGAAAGGGTTTGAGGGTGATGTCTCCGTAGGTAAAAGTGTTTCTTCTACCAGCATGAGAACTGTAGCTTTAATCTCCAGTGTACACACAAAATACAGACATCCTGCTGCATGCTTGCAACAGCAGCAATGCAGGAGACACAAACAGGCAGATCCCTAGAACACACTGACCAGCCAGGGTAGGTAGAAGTGACAAGTTTCCAATTCAGTGAATGTTCTTGCCTGAAGCCAATAAGACAAAAGAAATGAGGAATACATTTGACATTCTCTACTAGCCTCTGATGCATGTACAGGCAGTCATTTGCACATCACACATAAATGAATGAATGAATGAATAAATAAATAAATAAATAAATAAATAAATGTATTGTGTATCTCTCTGTCTTCTCTCTGTCTTTCTATTTCTCTTATGTGAAAAATGTCAGAATTTTAAGGATAGCATTGTTTTAAGGACTAACAGAAATACCTAATGTTCAAAATGATAGACAGAAATCATTTAGCTTTCTGTGAGTAAATAAAGTAACTTTTGTTTCCCTTATTTTCTCTGATCGTTCTCCATGTCATTTGTGATTATAGGAATGGAAGTGTTAGTGCAATTTGATGTTTGCTAGGTATAAGTTAAACAAACAAGATAGTTCTGTGCTCCACAATTTACTGTCATAGAAAATGTTTCTGGAAACATGCATTATTACCAAACCAATGTCTAGTATTATAACCCAGTGACAAGGACAAAACCCAGTGCACCTGCTATTAATGGCAGCTTCTACAAGAGGCTTGGCCTACAATCTGTTTGTTAGGAAAAAGCAGCTTTCTAAAAGTCTAATTATCATCATTTCAACTGATTATGATGTTTCTCAAAAAATTACACTAAAACATAGTGCTGTTTTTATGACAAGATCAGATAACAATGACATACACAATGTTCAGTCTCAATGACAGACCAAACCTTCCAAATTATCCATCACTAGACATCACACTGGAAAAATGTATCTGGGTCTCAAATCGAAATTAGGACTGAGGTTATATGGGAAATTAACATTTTCCAATTTTACGTTTTCATTTGCCTCAGAAACCAGCACTGCTTCAATGCTTGGAGTTTCTTTTTATCTGCTTCTAAAGAACAGTATTCACCTTGAAACGTAAAGCTCTAGAATGCTAATCATGGTACTCACACCAAAGGAGCTGGTGCATTTGTTAAGACTCTAAGGGAGTGAAACCACCTAGGAGCTAGCCTTTTCTTCAGAACCAAATGGCAGGCAGGAAGCCAGTACAGTCTTTGCAGAGATGCAAATTTGCTTGCAAGGCTTCCTTCCCCCTTGCTCAGCACTTAATTGAAACTTCAATTAGAAAATTGTGCAATTTGGTTTGGCTTATATTAGTGAATTACTTTTCTTTTTCATTTTCTTCCTCTTTGTTCAATACATTCATCTTGGATGGCTTTGTACACTCTAGCTTAGACTACCCATAGATTTATTAGCACTCTAATTTTCACATTTTTGTCTACAATAATTTTTTTGTAACTTTTTACTTTTCTTGCAGCTTACTTGTTCTAATATATTTACCTCCTCACACACGAATATGCTCATGGAAATGTAATGAGAGAGAGGAAAAGAAGAGACTGAAGA
>JADRCD010206557.1:0-17820 GCA_019843815.1 Montemys delectorum
ACACACACACACACACACACACACACACACACACACCACACACCTTGGCATAGCAGCCTTTCAATTAGACAGCTTCACGAGGAGGAGTTCACAACTGCCTACTTCTATAGGGAGTGGCATTTAATTTGTACATGGAATCCAAATCCATTCCTCGACAGGTTTTAAAAATCCTCACCCAACTCTTCCACATAGAGAAAACGCTAGTCCAAACTTGACAAAAAGAAAACAAATAATAGTAACAAGATTCTCAATTGTGTTCCATTGTTCTGGAGCCTGCTAGTACACGCATACCTATGCTGGCATTTTTGGGGTGTGATTGGAGTCTCTGGTGACTTGGAAGGTAAGTTCCTCAGACAATCGTTCAAGCATCAAGGCTTCATCCCTTTGGATCTGGGAGAACTTTCCACAGCTACCATATCGTCCTGTCTTGATGGCACTCATAGACAGCAGCCAGCCGCCTCTCAGTTTTTAATTGGCCCTTTGGTGAGGATGAAGCTGGGCAAGATTGACAGTCACAGGCTGGACCCCGAAGGGGGAGATGTGTTTGGAGGATGGGGGGGGGGGAGGGTGTCACAGGAATCAAGCCCCACCTACTACAGCAGAAGGCCAGACAAAGCCCAGATCCACACCCAACCTCTCCTCCTCAGGATATTGCTCAACATCCCTTGGGGGGAGCGATGGGGGTGGAGGACAGGCAGTGGCTAATTTAATATAATCAACATGTAATAGACTCCATTTTGCTGTTAAAGTAACAAAAAGAGAAGGAAAAAAAAAACCCTTAGTGCAGTTTCTAGAATTTTCAGTTGTAGCAGGAAATGATGCCAGGGGAAGTTGAAGCGTGCAAAGCTCTGCTCAGCTGGAATTGGCCCCCTCCCTGAGTCTTCTCCAGAGAGAAGATCTTCAATTCCAATCTCAGTATCTTTCCTTTCTCTCTTCCCTTCTCCCTCCCCTCCCCATCTTCCTTTCCTCTTTCTCCCATTCCTTTTTCTTCCCCCCTCCCACTTCCCTCTCCCCCCCACCCCATTTTTTTATTATGATCTTCTTAGAGTTCCAGTAAAAAGTAATAAATCCTTTCTCAGGGCAGGGGAGGGGTGCAGGACGGCATGAACAAGAATTTTGCTTGTGACCCCTGGTGATATCCTCACCTCTTTAAAAAAAAAAAAGGGTCCGTGGGTCCGAGTTAGTCATCACTGTTCTCTGGCCTGTTGGATGTATTAAGTTGTTATCTTCATAACTTTTAAGCCACCAAAGGCCCTCTGTGGGCTCAGGAGAAGGGAGCTGGATTCTGAGACCCTCGAGGTAACAGTAATTAAACCCAATCAAGCTCTCTAATTGGCCCAATGCAAAATGAACTGAGCCCCACTCCCCGCGCCAAACCTACAACCGAAGTGTGTCACGTGATTTCACCACAGCGCAAGGCTCAGAGCTCGGCTCCCAGCGCTGCTCCAAGAACACACCAAGGAGCACCGCACAGGCTATCTCAGCTCAGGTGCAAGTCCACTCCACTGTTTTAATGTGCGTATCATTTTCTGCACTTATAGTGACATGTCCTGGCCAATCAACGAGCAAACAAATCTTAATATTTTCCCACCGTCATAACTTAGCATATATCAAATCAGTTTGTCTTTGAGTTATATTATGTGATAATATTTAATTCAGAAAAAAAAAACACTGTTCTAGTTGCCGGCTTTAGTTTCATTTAAAAAAAAATATTCCATGAATTTGGCTTGAGATTAGGACAAAATTGAAAAAACATCTGAAAGGGCCCTGGTCATCTGTCTGCCACTTTTGTAGTACGGATTTATGCGGGGTGGTATTCTCAGTGTTGAATATTATGAAGTCAAATGACCTATCAACTGTGAAAAACACTGAAGACGCTCTTTAGAAATACTCTGTGGTATCAAACATTCAAGACAAGATTTAGCCCTTCATGTAAAAAATAGACATGCATGTTCATCGTGCTGGTGTGCAAATTTGCTTTCCTGATCAATGAGTGGCGAGATTCTATATGTATCAAATAACAGTTTCAAATTAAATTCCTTATTTACTTACTAAGTCGAGGTCTGATTACTATGCCCATTTTCTATGCCCATATACCTGAGTCTATATAAACATTTCTTAAATGGAAAGATATCCAGAGTCAACGATGGTTCAGAAGCCTTCTTGGTCTAGAATCTCCACTCTGTAGCAGCCACCCAGCCAGATGTTGCCACATGTAGGGGAGAAGGCATAGCTCTGCTCTGGAAGGACTCAAGGTCTGACTAGGGGAAGCAAGTTACATCTTGCTTCGTAACGTCATTCACAAGCTCGGTGCTTCAAGCAACCCACAACTTGGTCGCTCTCCCACAGATTTCCTATCAAGCAGAATTGAAATTTACCTAGACACGTTTTGAATACAAATCTTTCACGGACGAGTCAATAAATAGAGGGGCATTCGTAGGTATCAGTTTCTCAAGGGAGTTGTTCTCTGATCCTCTTGGTCCAGCTTCCCGAATCAAGGTGTCTCGCGAGATGGTGGTCATAGACCTTAGCCAAGACTCTCATGCTCCAAGACTAACATGAGGCTGAAGAGTCTGTTTCAAGATTACGTAAATGCCTCACTCTGTGGGCCTCTCTGTAGACAGCCTAACTGCGCTCCTGACGTGAGAGGGCTGACCTTAAGACAGTAGAGAGCGCCCAGCAAGGAAGCCACAGGCGTTTAAAGCTCGGCCTTCTAAGTGGCATCCTTCACTTTTCTAGCTGCTTGGTCCAGGAGGTACCCAAGGGGATGAGACCGTATAGGAATTCCAGGTGTGAATAGCAGGTGTGAATAGCAGGTGTGAGTAGCAGGTGTGAATAGCAGGTGTGAGTAGCAGGTGTGAACACCAGGTGTGAACACCAGGTGTAAATACCAGGTGTGAATACCAGGTGTCCGGGTTGTCTCTGTTTCTTCACCTGCTCCTTTTGCCTTAGCCTGTTCACTTTGTGGATTGGATCTGCCATAAAGCTGTTCTTCATTGGGGAGTACGGACAGGAAGAAGGTGTTCCGGGTAGCTGTGCCTGGAGTCCCTAATTAGACCACTGGCCATAAAACTGTCCTTGAGGTCTGAGATGCTGAGGAGTGTGGGGGACCCCACAGGAGGCAAGAGACACATGACTTCAGCAAAAGGACTGAGCGCGGTGTTAGCCCACCCGAGAAGCCCCGTAGATCTGGTGTCGGGCGTAAGATAGGTCACAGATTGCACAGCGGAAAGATGGGAAAGAGTGGGGAATGTTTGGGAAGAAACACAGGATAACAGGAGCTCATGGCCATCTGTGAAGGCGGGAGTATCAAGTTAGCGAAGCTGCAATCCGGTATTACAACAGCAGCAAAATATTAAATGAGCTACGTTAAACTCGCTGTGCTGTGGTTAACAAAGAGAAGCGAGTGTGGAGTATTTCGGTGCTGGGTTTGTTTTTTTTTTTTAATTTTCTCATAGCCTACATCATCACCATTATCATCATCATCATAATATAATGATAATGATAGTAATAATAATAGTAATAAAGCTTTGGTAGAGAAAGGAAGAGGATTTGATATCTAACAGTATTTGCTTACATGCAACTTCATTCTCTGATAAGCAGAACACTGTTGTTCTCTGCTTTGACATTACCCTGCTAATGTGTATATATATGTATATATACATATATACACATATATGTATTTATACATATTAAAATATATACATATATACGTATGTATACATATATATATTAATATGTATATACACATATATGTGTATATTTGTGTGTGTATATATATATATATATATATTTTTTTTTAAATAGGTTCCTTTACCCTATAAAACCATACAAACGCCCTAAGGAGAAGATGCTAGGGCCATAGTGGGGTACCCACTACTGCTCTCCCAAGACCATGTTGTGTTCTCTCCTATCAACGCCTCTGTCCACTTCTGGGTCTTATGAAGAAGTCTTTCTAAGCCTCAAACCAAAAGAAAGCCAGCCTGGGTAAGGAACGGGGAGCAGACAGAACGCCATTGACTCTGTCTATAAACAAGGACACCAAGACAGGCCTTGCTCATGCCCAAACGCTCCATCGGAAACAGAAGAGGCATGATGCTCGGAAATCTCTCACTTGCACACCTAGCCCCCACTGCCTGTTGTCAAGTGCCACAACCAAGAAAGAGCGGTAGATTGAGGGCCTCAGCATGCCGACCAGCGCCATCTAGTGGAAGAAAAGGAGTGTTCAGAGGCCCAGTCTCTGGAAGGACTGGGAATCCACTCAGAAGCATGTTTAGAGGGAGGGGGAGCTCTACAAAGCACTCACTGTGTGTTGGCTATGGTAAAAGCTGAAAATATCCAGGTGTATGGAATGATCTAGAAATGTGGAGAAAGTGAACTGAAAATCTTTAATCCTGTCAGTCACTACCTGAGTCCAAATTTTATATACTTAAAAAATAGATATTATTATATATTATACATTATTATTCATTATATATTATATGTTATATAGTATATATTATATTATTATATATTACATATTATGTATCATATCATTATGTGTTATACATTATTATATATCATATATTAATTATCATATCTTTTATTATATATATTACATAAAATAAAAAACCAAAGGATCTGATAAGTGGTTATTAGCCCAGAAGTTTGGAATACAGGAAGAATGACCCACAAACCACAAGAAACTTAAGAAGAAGGAAGACCAAAAGGTGGACATTTCATTCCTTCTTAAAAAGGGGAATCAAATACCCACAGAAGGAGTGGCAGAGATTAACTATGGAGCAGAGACTGAAGGAAGGACAAGCATATAGCTATCTCCTGAGAGGCTCTGACAATACCTGACTAATACAGATGTAGAGGCTCACAGCCATTCATTGAACTGAGTACACGGGCCCCAATGAAGGAGTTAGAGAAAGGTTCTATGGAGCTGAAGGGTTTGCAACCCCTTAGGAAGAACAACAATTAGTAACTAGTACCCTCAGAGCTCCCAGGGACCAACCCCCAATCAAGGACTATACAGGGTGGGACTGAATGTTCTGGCAGCATGTGTATAGTAGAGGATTGCAAATTCGATCATCAATAGGAGGAAAGGACCTCGGCCTTGTGAAGGTTTTGTGCCCCAGTGTAGGGGAATGCCAGGGCCAAGAAGTAGGAGAGGGTGGGGTGGCAGGCATGGGGAGGGGGGAGGCAAAAGGGGTTTGTTCTTGTGGTTTTTGTTTGTTTGTTTTTTGGAGGGGAACCTGGGAAAGGAAAAATTTACATGTAAATAAAGAAAATATCTAATAAAAAAAAGTTAAAATTAAAAAAAAAAAAAAAAAAGACCAAAGGAGTCTATATCTTTGGTTAGTAACCGTCATATTTGAAATGCAGCCTACTAAGGTAAATAAACAAGGAGAGGTAGAAGAGCACAGGGAGCACCCTGGGGTTGGCTCGGACCATTCTCTTGCACTCAAGGGTCCTTTGTCCTCAACAGAAGGAAGGCAGTAAGGGTTTATCAGCGGACAGGTGATGAGCCTTGAAAAAGTTCTATCATGGGAGCTTCCTTATGAAGAGTTGTGCTGGGACCAGAACAATCCCTGAACCTTTTGTCTTTATCGCTCTTGATTCCAGTAGGCAGACTAGCAGGGAGGGAGAATCTATAACTCGAACAGTGCCAGACCATCCTTTGTCTCAGAGTCTGTCAGGATGCTGATGCTGGGTTTTGAACTCCCAAGTATGTATGTCTAACTGGGTCTCATGAAGACAGGTGAGCAAAACCAAGACTGGCGGTTTGCTTAGGCCAGGGGAGGGGAATTTCCTGGAAGTTTGGGGAAAGTATTTTACATTAGCAAAGAAATAGTCCAAAGGGCTATTCCAAGGAGAATGGCTCTGGACTTCCAGAACATTGGGAACCAGAGCCTTAGATGGTACCTGGACTCTTGTATCTTATCTTCCCATGAACTTTTCCCCATCACAATGAGCCAGTTTCTCTCCAAAGTGGGAAACGAGGTCCCTGGCCTTGGCCAAATCTCTCCTCTCACAGGTCCTTCCACATAAAAGCCTGGCCTTCTCTAGCTCTGAGTTTGAACATTCCATGGAGATGCGGACAAGCCTAGCTGAGGTCAGAGGCCCGAGGGATTCTGCACTGATTGTGTAGACAGCGCAGCAGCGTGCAGGAACAATAGCAATGGAGTTATCGTTCCATCTTCCAGCGAGGCTTCATGCCAGCTAGTTCCTAAACGAGGAATCTCAACTTCACTCCTTAGCTCCTTCTCAAACACCTTCGGTAGTGTTTAATATACTCACTACCTAGAATTCAACAGGAACGGGCCACTTGTGAGGGAAGCCCAAACTGCGTGCGCAGGACATCGGTCAGCTGCTGACAGTTGTGTCCGAGCTCCCTTGAAGAAGAGATGGTTTTAAACATGAGATTGCCGGTCACGAACCAACTTCAATCTTCACGTTGCTCCTTTGTTAGGTCACAAAGACAAGGAGGTGTTTCCACTTTAGCCTTTCCTACTAGAAAAACCTGCCGGGAGGTGGGTGTGAGCCTCTGCACCTGTAGGTTGTGAGGTAGGGTGCTACTGAAGAGAATCTGCAAGGTGGGACCTAAGAACGCCAACATGGCGGATGGGTGGCTGCACATCAACCATTTTGTCCCATGTTAAGCTTACAAAGTTATGGTCTACACGCAATGCAGGTCTACACTGCGCTTTGTTTCCCTTGCCTGAAAACTTGGAACCCTCTTCTCTTCGCACTCCAAATCTGGACAATGTATAAGCAAAGTTAAGGGTGACTTGGGTCAAACAGCCCTTGACCATAATGAGTACTGGAAACAATGGCTCCAATCTTCTGCTGTCGGATTAGTATGTCCTTGTCCTAGTTTTTTTTTTTTGTTCAATGGAGATAATTGGCCCTGAAAATCAGTCTAATACAAGATAGGATCCTAAATTGAGCCTATGATTTATCAGGCCATGAAAGACTCTGGGGTAATATCCATTTTCTTCTCTTTGTCCTATTGAGACGAGGGTTTCTCAGGCAGTAATTGCAGGGAGTTCAGATGAAGGGGAGATGCTAAGAAGAAGGGGAGGTCAATTAAGGAGCAATCTGCGAGACCTGAAGAGTGAATAACTCATTTCACAACGATCATCAATAGTTATCGTCTCCAAAAAGTAGCAGGTGATGGGATTTAAACACTCTCTCATGCAAGTATTAAAAGAGATATTACTGAGAAGATAAAAAGATACCATCTTTGGTGGGAAAAGATCATATCATAAAGTAAATAAGTGGACCTTTTTTCTAAAAAAACAAAAACAAAAACAAAAAAAACAAAAAAAACCTCCAAAAACCAAAAACCAAAACCAAACCAACAACAAACAAACAAACAAACAAACAAGGAACCAGAAGACAGCACTGGGAGAGATGCTCCTCAGGGAAAGCAGGGTAGGCTGTATCACTGTTGTATTGCGCATGATGCCCACAGCTTACCAAAATGAAGTCCTAGCCTGAGAGAAAGTAGACTTAACATAGACAAGATGATGTGGGACAAGGTACGAGTCAGATCACCAAAGGGGCATTCGTTATTATTGCTACCATGTTCCTGCAGACCGTGACTTTATTCATAAAACAACTTCTTTTTGAGTCTGAAGGACACAATTTGAAGTTTGTTGGCTAACCTAAAAAAACCATATGAGAGCCCACAAATGCATTTAAAACAAAACTTTTCAAGTTATGATAAGTCCACGAAGCCTACTCCAGCTTTCATACAATGGTGCCAATGACTCTAGGGTACTAAGCATACATACACCTCTTGACAGAATATTCTGAATTTTATCTCCATCTTACTTGAGCAGAATGTGGTGGGTGAACACTTTTTTTTAATGACATTATCTAGCAGTGTGTCTTGAAGGATGCTGAGGAGAACATTTTGTGAGGGTCTGAGGGTGGAGAAACTTAGAAGACAGGATGACAGAGACGCTCATTCTGGGAAGCTGTGTTAGTGGCTTTTCTCATTGCTGGCACCGATATCTGACAGGAACAACCTACGGACAGGAGAGTCTCTTCTGGCTCACAGTTTGAGAGGACCCAGCCCTCATGGTGGGGAAGGGCATAGCTGTAGTTGGTCAAGGTAGACGGTTATCCTACAGTGAAGGAACACAGAGGAATGCTAGTCCTCAGCTCATGTTTTCTCTTTTCATTTATGTTATGTTGTTCAGTGCAGGACCTCAGTTCATGAGCTGGTGCTCCCCACATTCAGAGCTCCTCCCCCCGCCCCTCTCTATTCTGCGAAGCTTCTCTGGAAACTCCTTCACAGACATATCCAGTATAATCCAGATGTATATAACTCAGATGTATATAATTCAGGATCTTTGGAGATCCTGAATCCTGTCGGGTTGACCATTAGGATTCGTCATCACAGAAGGTTGAGCCACGGACCCCTGCATCTGCATCAGCAGAACTGCGTTCCAAGGTAGAATGCTTTTTAATTGACTAATTATCCTTCAGGCGTATACTAAAAGTAATTGAGGTAAATTCCGGAGATGGAAACACAAGAAGGCATACCAGCGCTCTTAGTCTTCTGGGTCCCCAAGGCTCCGAGGGAATGGATGCTTTACTTCTGCATTAATTAGCTATATTTAGGGTCAAAAGACACACCCAGAAATCCAATCCAGGCTCTTAAGCAGGGTTACAGCATGAAAATGGGAACATCCAGCATTTCTCTCCACCCCAATCTGACCACAACATTCACCAGACGACTTGTAATTGCTTCTGCAATTAGAACCTCAGCTTCTGGGACCCCAAGTCTTCCCTGCTGCTTGCCCGTGACTCTCAATCTTTTAAGGACCCTCTCTAAACCAAGGAGAGACTCTAAGGCAGGTCTAACAGCCCACTCTTACATTTAATAGATTTATTGAGCATTTCTTGTATGCTATACATTACTCAAGGCCTTGAAACATCACAGTGGCCAAAGTAACCCTCATAAGCTCGCATGCTTCTGTTTAAGGATGGGATGGATGGGTGAGAGCGCAGAATAAAAGAAGAGCTAATTTTATAACGCAAGCTCAGACTACATTGTTATGAGAGAGAATAAAGCAGGCACAGAAGACTGAGGGGGCATCCGGTGTGGTGGCTCACCCCTGTCATCCTAGAACTTGGGAAATGAAAGCAGGGGGAGCAAAAAAAAAAAAAATCCAAGGTCGTTCTGAGCTATGTCATGAGTTCAAGGCTAGGCTGTGCTATATGAGTCACTGCCTCAAAACAAAAGAAAAGCGATCAAGCAAACAGACGTGATAGGGTAACTATTTAAAAGGAAACATTGTACAAAGTGTCTCTAAGGAAAGCAGAGTTCAGCAGACGTCTTGAGGATGCAGGATGTCATAAGACTATGAACAGAAGAGCTTTATAGATGAAAGGCAGCCAGGGTGTCCCCCCACCCCCCCAGCCCTGAGATAGCCTGAGCCAGAAGTCCCTTGAGGTACAATGAGCGGAGTAAGAGCGATCTGTAAAGAGGTTCAAACAGGAGCCGGTTCACTGCCTCAGATAAGGGTAAAACCCTGGGCTCTCTGATGGGGAGGCGAGCAACAAGGGTCATCAGCCTGACTTTTATTGTGAAAGGAAATCTGCCAGAGTCCCCTGAACAAGAGGTTGCTCCCCCCCCCCCCCCCCGCCCCAGGACTCTGGAGCTCAGGCAGTCCGGCTCTAGAGCCTGGCCATCACAGACTTTCTCAGTCCCAATCAAGGCCTCTTGGTAAGGGCTTTCTGAAGATGTGCGCACACTCCAGAGAGTCATGGGTAGCTCCAAACGCATTGGGATTGCTGCACCCGAAGACAGGGATGGATTTTGCTTCAAAATAGCAGCAAGGGAGTTTTGTATGGAAGCTTCATGTGGACTGGGTGTGGTAGGGTGGTTTCCTTGTATGATCCCCTGGGTTCAATTCCCAACACCACACAGACACACACACCTTTGCTGTGATAATCCCATTGCACTAAGTCACCATCAGAAGCCCTGGGTTAATCCACCCAGGGCTTAACTAGGCTTGTGTAGCAAGGCAATGATTACAGAAACATTGTTAAAAGGCTGAGAGAGCCAAACCACAGCTGGGTGGCTGCTGTAAGGCTAGGCCCCCCCCTCTCCAGGAAATGCTTTGCAGAGACCATAAATAAGATTCGGAACTGCTTTCTCTAGAGTTGGGTCCTTTTCAAAAGCTTATGCTCTTTGTTCAGGAGTGATAATGTTTGCACAGTGCATACTCAGGGTGAAAGATTCCACAGGGTAAAGAGCCAGCTCTTCAGCTTACAGGATAACCTCGAGAGCCAGGGTGGCTGATTCCAACAGTCCAGGAGAGCCCCGCCCAGGCCAGAACACTGTCCTTTGTTTGGAGAGTCAGGGGAAGGGACAGCACCTCCACAGTAAGTAACCCCAGCCAGCTGTCACCTGATAGGCAACAGAGTGTCACACACAGACTCCTCCAAAGTGTCTGCAACAGTGGGAGGGAGTGGTTAGAGTCCAGACTGTTTCACAGGCTCAGGAAATGTCACTGGGTGCCACAGTAGTCGAGTCCTATTCTAAGCCACGGAGGGAGACGCAGATATAAATAAATAATAAATAATAACTAAGTAAGGGCTTTCTCTCATGGAGTTTCCATTCTATGTGGCTGTAATTGTGCAAATGACTATGCAAACTATCAGCAAATTCATGGTGTCTTGGATAAACACGGGGAAGAGAGATGGAAACCTTCGAAGGGGTGACAGATTGTTAGGGCCTCAGTCAAAGGTCATCTGTGGACTCTCCATGGACAGGCACCATTGGAGCAGGGATCACAGAAATGTTGGTTTTCATTGTTGCATTCCACTAAGCAAGGGGAGACGATGGTTGCTTCCTGGGAAGTGGTTTCAAGAGGTTTTCGAGCACATAGTAACCCTCCGTTAAGTAGGGAGAGGATGGCCAGAATCCTTCCTATTCCTGTTGCCTCTGTACTGGTTGTCATAGAAACACCATACGCATATCGGTGACATACATACTTACAAGTATACACATGTGACAATACTTATAAACCTATGTGATGCTCATACTTATGATACATGCATGTAACATACAAGCTTATAGTATACACAAGGGTAATGTAGATGCTTACAATATCCATGTAACATATATTTTACATGTGTCCATAGTGTGCATACTCGTTCCAGACGCACATGCGGCACACATACTTTCACTATTCACGTACGCAACATGTATGCTTGCATATCCTCAATTATCTTTGCAGAGATAGCACGTTCTACATAGCGAAAAGAAAAATGACCTTCAGATTCTATTCAGGAAGGGAGGAGGTGACTGACGAGGGACATTTAAACACCTGAAATTCTTCCTCTCTCACAGTTTCGTTTGTGTGTGGTTTTGAAGACTGAGTCTTTCCCGGTTGCCTAGGCTTGCCCGGAACCTACTAGATAGCCCAAGCTAGAATTGAGGTCATCTTTTTTCAGCCTCTGAAGTGCCAGGATTATAGGAATAGACCACCAAGCCTGGTTCCTTCTGAGATGAGATGTCGATTTCGATTCAACTGGCTAACTCACCCAGCTCTCACTTTATCCATGGGGAAATGATCACAATGCCCAACCCTCTGGACTGGTTTTAAGACTTAAATCAGTTAAAAATCTGGGCAGCGAGGAGGTGTCTAAGAACATGTTAATTTTATTCTCCCAGAATGCCTGGAGAATTAGTAATTCATAAAGACTGTCACGGAACAGTCCAGTAAACATAAAATTTTTTATTTCTTTCCCAGCATCGGAATCAGGAATTTTAGGATGTTCAGGAAACCAACGGCCCCCCTGCCATGAAGATTTATTGAAATGCTCATTCCACTATGCTGCTAGTATTATTCTCCCAACTGGTGGGTTTGTTTAAAGTCTTTTACCGCTGCTCAGTATTGGGCTGAAAAAGCTAAGAGTAAACCCCACATCTGGAATCCTCCTTTGGACAGTAAGATCGAGACTGTAACTGTCAATCAAGCTGGCTAAGCGTATGCTCAGAACTGGTCTCACATAGTGTTCTAGTTTACTTTCTCTTGCTATAATAAAATACTGACCAAAGTCAGCGTGCGAGGAAAGGGTTTATTTGGCTTTCTGATGACAGTCCGTGATCTAGAAAAGCCAATGAAAGGAACTCAAGAATCGTTCCAGAGAGATTATGGAGGATCTTTGCCTGCTGGCTCGCTCCCTGGCTCATGCTCTTCTGTCTTTCTTCTATATCCCTGGCCCATCTGCCTAGGGATGGTACGACCCACAGTGGGCTGGACCCTCCTACATCAGTTAGTAATCAAGGAAATACCTCACAGACATGAGCACAGGCCAACATAATAGACTGATGTGATGTGACAGATTTTAGTTGATGCTGTCTTTTCCCCAGGTATGCCAATCAAGATTAGCCATCACACATGATCTGTGAGATTACTATCTCCCCTTAGTCTCGTGGGTGACCTGAGCGCATGTGACTTTCCACATAGTATTTGTCACAACAATTTAGGAAACTCAATGTCCACTGCATTGACCTTCCCTAAAATGAAGTGCAGGGAGACCTTCTTGGCTCCATTTTTCAACTTACTTGTGTGTTTTTCTTGACGTTTACAGCAATACATTAGAAGAGACTCCTGTGTCTCAGCTGGGTACACAGGCCTCCGGGTGGTGGTTTCTTCAAAATCGGTGATTGGAGTTTTTTCTCGTTTCTGTGGTGTGGAGGAACTGTGGGGTACTCGTTGCTGATTACCACTGTGTTCTTCATAGTCAAGGGAACTCCATTCAAGGGAGGAACTCTGTGTTTAGAAATGTGATGGGTATCGGGCTTCTTCAAAACATGAAGGCAAGTCATTGCTTGATTAGAAGTCTACCTTTAATATAGGCACACATTCCCACCTGAGTCAGTGTTGTCTAGCTATAAAACTCTGGCGAGTCTCACTTCTCTTGAGGTCTAAAAATTCTCTCTACTCTGACAGGCTCTTGCAGAGATTCAGCCACCCTCTGGGAGAATCAGGCTTTTGTCTGCTCTCCCTGGGGTCTTTGTATGTTTCCTAACCCTGACCTCAGTGGACCTGAGAGCTCGGACTCCCAGCACTGAGTGTAAAGTCAAGGAGAAAACACTGAACCAGGTATTAGCGGCTAGCTTCTATACAGAAACCTGCTGCTCACTGAGCATACCTTTAAGCCACGACTTTTGTAGTCACTGTTGAGAGTTGACACAGCACGTGCTAGGATGCTTGCCTACAGACTCTGGAAAGTTCTATTCTCCATACAAAAAGATGCAAAAGCACTTGCCGGTCTGTCCCTTCTCTTTCTTCTCTGCGAACACTGGGCATATGACTTGGTCTGGAGGCAGCAGCCATGTGATATGAATGAGCATTAGATTGAGAAGACGATAGCCAAGATATAAGAAGCAGGGACTTCCACAATCAACCACAACACATCTGCATCAAGGCCAGAGACACCTCCATCCAACCTTCTTTTGTGTATTTTTTTCCTTTTCCATGGTCTATGTGATGGGTGTGTGTGTGTGTGTGTGTGTGTGTGTGTGCACACGCGCGCACGCATAAGCTTTGAGACTGATGTTGGGACTCTTCCTAGATTACTTTCCTACCTTATTCTTTGGAGCAATATCTTTCCATCTAACTCAGTCTGAGCTGGGCCACCACTCGGTATTTACATGGGTTTTGGGATACCAAAATCTGACAAAATTATATGTCATTGAGACTAACTGTTGAACAGCTGAGCCATGTCTCTAATCTCCAGCCCTTTTCTTTTTAAAGAAAGACTTATTTTAATATTATGTATATGCATGCTTGCATACACACACACACACACACACACACACACACACCACATTTATGACTAGTGCATTTGTTTGGAGGCCAGGACAGATAAGCTGGCCCTAGATTTCCAGATGGTCATGAGCGATCATGTGGGTGCTAGTAACTGAACCTGGGTCCTCTGCAAGAGCAACAAGTGCTGTTAACCTCTGAGCCATCTCTCCGGCCATACTCCTAGCCTTCCTATGAATGAGGCTTCCCTGTCTGGATTGCTTACACCAGACTGTAGAGATCCAGACTCAGGCTGAAGCTGAACCACACACTTCTTTGTGTTTGCTAATGTGTAAAACAAAAACGAGTAAAGGTACATGGCTGACTATTCGCTGTCACCGGTTCTGAGGAGAAGAAGTAAGTCAGCTCTTCCTGCTTGGCATAGATCTCATTTCCTTAAGAAATGTCTCAAGCAGGACACTAGAAATGGACACGAAGCCAGGATAGAGATACATCCAACTTTTATCTGCACCTAAAAGTAGATTTTCTTGGGGGGCCTTTGATGCAAACAATAATTATTCCCATGTAAATAATAATTATATAAGAAACTATTGTAGTGTGTGGCCTCAATGGTAGGGTATTTGGGGCAGGGTTGAAGCCATACAACTAATAAATAATAATTTCATTTTTTTCACCTACAGAATTTTGATTCATTTGGGTTGCTATACAGTCAGATGGGGAAACATGAGGCCTCCTTTTATGTAATGAAAGTTTCACAATGGGGACAAATAATTAGGGGAACTTCCCCAACTATCTCTATGGAATAAAAAGGTCTTAGGGTCCAAACAAATATGCTTTACCAGTCTCCTTTGACTAGTAATTAAATAGTTGAACTGCTTAATTCTTTTTTTTTTTTTTTTTTTTTTTTTTTTTTTTTTTTTTTTTTTTTTTGCCTGATCAGAAAGGAGGTCATTCCATTGGGTCTTAGAATATCAGACAAAACCAGCTGGCCCATTGCTGAATTAGGGAAAGAGGAAATACTGACTCAACCCATTTGAACAGAGAGCAGCGTGGGCAGAGAGGGTCAACCTTACACATCTTTTATTGCAAAATAGTTCCAGATCTCTTGAGACTGGCTGAGTGGGAGAGAAGAGATTGCGCTCCTGATGTAGAAGCTATCTATGAGGACCGGAAACTTTAGTATTGAGAAGGATGCAGAGCCGCCGCCCCCTCCTCCCATCCCCTTCACCCGGGACAGTGTCTGACCAGTTTGATATCTATACAGCACTTGGGAGTTGCTAAGCCTTAAGAATCTGAACTCGTTAACACAGAACTTGAACTAATCTTAGCCTTGGCTTTTTGTCTTGGGAACAGAATTGGCTCCGGGGTTCTAAGTGACTCACTGAGGAAATACTTGGGCATGCCGTGTAAGACGAGGGCAGTATTTTAAC
Organism: Montemys delectorum; assembly: GCA_019843815.1. Lineage (NCBI taxonomy): Eukaryota > Metazoa > Chordata > Mammalia > Rodentia > Muridae > Montemys > Montemys delectorum. The sequence goes on from JADRCD010206557.1 coordinate 15,218, forward strand.
AACAGGCCATCCTGTAAGACACGGAGGAGAATCACAAATGAAAGGAAAATAAATTAAAGAGTCCAGAAACCAGAAGAAGGCTTGGAGCAGCAGGCAGATACCATACCCTGGAAACGGAACGCCAGGACTTTGGAAACAAAACATCTGGGCTAGAATCATCAATGAACTTGCGATGAGACTTAGGAAAGAGCCACACCAGTTTGTCTTCCACCCTCATGTGCTTGCCTTACGCCAAATGGTTGAATATAAAGTACCCTAATGGATCTTAAGCGTTTTATAAATTAAGGGCTCTGAAAATATAAGCCGTGACCGTCCTTACGGGAGAAGAGACCACCATGATACTGAAATTATGAGGTCTACCGGCCAAAGAGGTTGACCAGAAGGAAGCTATGAAACTGAACCAAATGAAAACAAAACAAAACCATTTCTCAGTGCTTGGCCTTGAGCTGTTACAAGGGGCGGGAGGGATGGCTTTTTAATATCCTGAGTGTTAGAACTGGGGCATTACTGGAAGGGGAGGGTCTGTCCTTTCTTGATCTTTTCAGAAGGACAGAAAATTGGAGTCATGGGCTACAGCTACCAGAAACATGCCTTGCTCTCGTCCTCCCTCTCATACTCTGGGAAGATGTTGTAGTGAAGTTTTAACCCAATTTACCCAATCAATGAATTCACAACTCAGTTAATTGGTATACATGCTACTCGCCTAGATTGGCCAGATCTACCACTACACTACTCTATTCCCATCTATTAGATCCCATGTGATTTGCGGTTTCTCCAAGCCACATGCTTCAGCTCCATCTTCCTGTCACCTCATCCTCCTCTTCTCCAGTCTCCTCTCCCCCCATCAACCCCCATCCTGTCTCCTCTCTCCCCTTCTCCCCCAAACTTTTCAGCTCTACCTTCCCTCCCTCTGCCCAATTATCGGCCTTAGTTAGCCTTTATTTGAAAAGTTAAGATGAGGAGAAGTTTCTCAAGGCACCTATATACCGCAGTGCTTTCCAGGAGAGGAGAATGAGCATTAAAATCAAGACCAGGGCTATCCACAACAGGCAGACATTACCAGTCAATCTTAATTCTTTGTGTCTCTTCAACACCTTCAACTTCCTTTCTTATAGTCGTCCAGAAAGCTGCCGTTAACTACCAGTCTTGAACTCAGTATGTAGAACAGGCAAGCCTGCTTCAGTTTCTTGAGAAGAGATTACAGGCCTGCCTCCACCAGACCTGACTAGTGCTTTCATTTTGCATACGAAGAAGCCAAGACACAAGATTTGGGGTTCAAGTCTACCCTACACACACACACACACACACACACACACACACACGCACACACCTGAAATCTCATTATTAACCACATCACTTAGAACTTACAGTACAGTCAGGCCTTTGGGACATGGCCATGAATCTCCATTGTCCAAAGAGTTCCATGGCTGGAAAAGAGAAGAGCACTAGTCCCTTATTTTACCTGAGTGGGCATCTCTCCCTTCCCCCCCCCACCCAACCCCAGGACATAGCCCATTAGCACAGAGCAAAGCCCTTGCAGAGATGACTCAAGGTCTCCTGAGGCAGCCAGCGGCAAAACCAATCAGGCCTGTGGGTGCTTCAGGATGGGTTTCTGTGAACATTCTCTTCAAAAATGAGAGTTTCATTCAGATCCTAGATAACATTCTTGGTCACATCCGGACCAGGCTTGGGACTGGTCTCTCGGGAAACACCATTATGGATATGGGAATGCAGCCAGGGAAAGTGAAACTGAGACTTCAGCCCTTCCCAAGTCCTAACTGGGGAAACGAAGGGAAACAGCTTCATTGCTTTCATCAGTCCATCTATCTTATCACAGAACGGCCCATCTTATCACAGAACGGCCCATCTTAGTACTTCCTGAACTCCAACATGGCTCAGAGCCCCACCCCCATACACCAACTTTCTTATGACATTTATAAGAATTGGGTAACCTCTTTCATTCATTTCAAAATCATTAACTGTATGGATTTGCATGTGTGTGTGAGTGTCTGTGTGTGTGTGTGTGTAGGCACAGCAGGCCCATAGTCTTACGCATTACGTGCAACCCCTCTTTTGAGGCTGCAGTCCATAAAATCTATGCCTTTAGCAAGGCCCAGTGCATACTGTTGGCCACAATCCTCCTGGGGCTGCATCAGATCTGTTACTAGACTCTCATCTATATTGCAAGTGTGTGCCCTCTGATAGCCTTCATTTCCTTGTCCTAATAACCACAACAACATTCTCTGTTCCTATGACATTTGACCCATTCTTAAATTCCACACATAATATGAAGCGTTTTTCTTCCTGTGTCTGGATTGTTTGAGTATGCTGTCCTCTAGGTTTATATGTTTTGTCACAAATGGAAAGACTCTTCTTCCTCTTCCTCTTCTTCATCCTCCTCCTCCTCTTCTTTCTTCTTCTTCTTCTTCTTCTTCTTCTTCTTCTTCTTCGTCTTCCTCCTCCTCCTCCTCCTCCTCCTCCTTTTCTTCCCCTTCCCCTTCCCCTTCCCCTCCCCTTCCCCTTCCCCTTCCCCTTCCCCTTCCCCTTCCCCTTCCCCTTCTTCTTCTTCTTCTTCTTCTTCTTCTTCTTCTTCTTCTTCTTCT
>JADRCD010206557.1:17920-30633 GCA_019843815.1 Montemys delectorum
CCTCCTCCTCCTCCTCCTCCTCCTCCTCCTCCTCCTCCTTCCTCAAGGCTAAACAATATTCCATCGAAGATAGAAGCCACATCTATAAAAGTTGATCCATCAATCAGTAGGCTCTCGGGTGACTTCTGTGACTTGCCTATAATATGACCTACTGTGAGCATGGCCACAGTTTGCAGGCTGTGATTTCGTGTCCCCTGGGCTTTTATCCAGAAGAGAGATAGCTGGTCTACGGTACTTCTGTTTTTAATTCCATTGAAAGCCCCCACACTGCTCCAGTCATCTTGGTCCTCACCATTATCACACAGTTAGTGCTTCCTCATCCCCCTCATCCTGAACAACACTGGCTACCTTCTCTGTTTTATAAAAGCTGTCCCTCCCCCCTTTTTATTAGTTTATTTTTGTTGTTATTGTTAGCACACAAAGCAACAGGTTTGACTTAGTATCTTCTTTCTCATGGAACATTATGCCGCTGTCCTCATTTATGCCCTCCCCACCCTCCCATCTTCTTCTTATTGGTCCCAATCTGCCTTTTCCAGTCTGATGTTATACTCTCTTGTTTCCCGCTGCTAAGTTTTGTTTGTTTTTATGATGAAGTCCTCAAAGCTGCTTGGCTGCTTCTGTTCTTACTACACCTTCCTTCCTTCTGTGCATTTCCTGTCTGTGCCCCGCCCACATCAGCACCCTCTAGCATTTTGCTGCTTCCTGGCCCATCCCTCTTTCAAGCTCTGCATTCATGTTCCCACCCAAATGCCTTTCCCTAGTTCCCGTACCACTAGGTTTCACTCTGTGTTAAATCACGTCAAAGAAGGATGACAGATTTGGTACTCTCCATATTGCTTGTCCCTTTCAGAGTCGATGGGACAACAAGCGGGAGTAAGGGGCGCTCTTAGAGTCACCTAGAAAATCTAATGGCCAGTAGAGAAGAGACAAAGGTGAGCCTCAACAGCAGTTCTTAAAGACTCCAATGAGATACAAGATAAAACAAAGACTCGAAAGCTGACCGCATCCCCTAACCATCTTCCGACCGGAAGTGCACTTCCAACCGGAAGTGATGCACACAGCTACTAGTTAAAGTCAAAAGTCTTACTAAGTACTACACAGCAGCTTGAGTGAGCTCGGAAAGTCAGAGTCCCAGTGGAGCAGGGACACCTGCCTCTGTCGTGGCTAGAAAGCCATTGAGATGCATAATCCACGGCCCCACTGACGTCAACGCTTAACAAAAGTGCTTGGGCTGTTTGAAAGGCTCTCCATTGTATGATCTGCACGGCTCGAAATAAAGGACATGGCCCGTCTGTGCAATAATAGCCGTGATGCGTGTCCTTTCTGTCCCAGTTTCATACATGCATACATGCATCAAACTGGCCAGGGCCGCTTTGCTCAGGAAAGCTGTGATATCAGTAAAGTTTCTCCTCTTCTCCCTCTTTCTCCCAGCTGGTCCTTAGTCTTGACTCCCACTGTTTGTCTGTCTTTGAGACTGGGTATGTATGTGTGTGTGTGTGCATGTATATGAGGGTGTATGAGTGTCTCTGTGTACATACCTGCATATATTACCTTGACAAATTTAATCTTTTATATAATCTTGGTAAATAAAATCATACATATAGCCATTAAAATATTTTAAAGACTATTGATGTGTATGTGTGTGTGGTATCTACATGGGTTTATGTGCAATATATATGTTCAGATGCCTAAGGAGGCTCGAGGATGGCGTCAGATATCCTGGAGCTAGAGTTCCAACACTTGTAAACTGCCCTGTGGAGGCTGTGAACCAGAACGAGTCGTCTGTAAGAATGGCGTGTGCTTTGAGCCGCTTAGCCATCTCTCTAGCCCCCGAATAAAGTCTAAGAAAGGACGCTTGGTGCCACACATGACTACATGGGTCTAATCCACTAGGACCCACGTAGTAGAAAGAGCACTGGCTTCCGCAAATTCTCCTCTGACTCCTACATGCGAGCTACAGCGGGAGCCTGTGTGTACCTATGCAAGAACCTGTGTACACACACATAAGTGAATAAGTAAGTAAGTAAATAAATAAATATTTAAAAAATAAACTTCAGAGTTCTTTGATGGGTTTAGGATTACTCATGCTGCGTGTTCACCCTGGTTTTTGGTTTTGCTTCTGTCTGGTAAGTTAGGTTTTGTTTGTTCATTTTTGGTTCTCATTATAGCTTTCAGGGACTTACCTCTGTTTCATGTACAACTATCAAATTTGTGTGGGAAAGTTGTTTGTGGTGTTTCCTTATCTTCCTAGCATTTTTTCAAGTTTTAAAACATTAGTGACATCTCTTATCTTTCTAAAATCCTGTTTTCTCTCTCTCTCTCTCTCTCTCTCTCTCTCTCTCTCTCTCTCTCTCCTCTCTCCTTCCCTCCCTCCTTCCCTCCCCCCTCCCTCCCTCTGTCCCTCCCTCCCTGTCTCCTCTTTTCCAGGCTTACTGAACTTAGTGATGTTTACTGAAGAACCAACATTTTGTCTTATGAATATTCTTTCTTATTCCCTATGTCCTTCCTTCTGCTTGCTCTAGGCTCATTTTTTCCCCTCTTTTCTCTAATTCCTTAAGGTGGAGTTTAAGCTATTTATTTTTCAGTTTTTCTTCTGCTTTAAGGAGAATATGTATTGCTATTGGTTTCTCTCTAATTGCCACCATAGCTATATTCAATATTTTTTTTCAAGAGTTTCTTATTTTTATTTTAATTGTATGGATGTTTTGCCCGTGTGTATGCATGTAGTCCCTTGTCCATGCAGTACCTGAGGAGGCCTGAAAAGGACCTGAGATCACCTGGAACAGGAGTGACAGGCAGACCTGTCACTGGGAACAGACCTCAGATCTGCCGGAAGAGCTGGGACTATAGCAAAGGACTTGGTAAACTTAAGAGTAGGTCGCCTGAACTCATGTCATTAGCCACAGAGACAGCACAACTGTGGATGAATAAAGCCCCAAAGAACTCCTTGACGTAGAAAATGCTCCATCCTTGGTCCAAGTCCTCAGACCTCCAGGAAGACAGCAAAGAGCCTAGCAGAAATTATGCCACGGTAAAAAAAAAAATGGCTTGCCCTTAATGTGGCCCTCAGATATATTTTATTAATTCAGGAAACTTAGTGAACCTCAAACAGAATCAACAAAGAAAGAAATCCACGTTGAAATACAAGATAATTAAATGAAATGAAAAGCTAAAGACCAAGAACAGTCCTGGCAGCAACCAGAGGAAACAAGATGCCTCTCAAGAGCTTGGATGCTGGAGGATAGCTCACTGGGGCCAGGGGGGCTGGGAGGGAGTGACAAGCCAGTCCAAAACCCCCAAGGAACGGACAGTTACACCTGACCTCATATCCAATTGAATGTATTCTAACACCCAGCACACATTTGCCCATCAAGGACGGACTAACAGTTCTTCATGTAAGAAAACTGGATTTGGGGCTGGTGAGATGGCTCAGCGGGTGAGAGCATCAACTGCTCTTCTGAAGGCCATGAGTTCAAATTCCAGCCACCACATGGTGGCTCAGAACCAGCAGTAATAAAATCTGACGCCCTCTTCTGAGGTCAGCTACAGTGTACCTATTTATAATAATAATAAATCTTTTTTATAAAAAGAAGAGAAAACTGGATTTGGTCTTTCAGAAGACCTGCTTTAATGACTGGGGTTCTATTTCACTGTTTGAATTGATATTGTAATATCCTCATGTTTGTTTGTTTATTTATTTATTTTTTTGCCTAGTTGTGGTGTCTTATTGACATCAGCTATGACTTTGACCTTAAATACCAGTTCCAGTCTGTGCCCCTCATTCCAACGCTAGAAAAAAAAATTGTTCCAAAGAAGAAATGTGTCTTCAGAGGGGAGTCGGAGCAATTAAGAATGGAAACAGCAACCATTTGGTTCTTTAAAATATGAACACGGTTGAGTTAGAAACTTACAGCAGTCCCTGTAAGTGTTTGCGACAGAAAGGCCAACTTCCATGGTGAGGCCAAAGCTAAGGGTCTGCCGCATGCACAGCACGTCTCCTATGTTCCTCTTAGAGTGGTGATTGTAATTTCTAATTAGACTGAAAAAGTTGAGTGTACTCTAATCCCCGAAGAAATCATAAAATACTCTTATGGAGAGGTAATGGCCAGTTGCTCCTCAGGCAAGTTCAAATGAAGGCCTGGTAAGTCTTCTAAAGAAGGCGAGGAGGCGAGGGAGGGGGAGCTAAGGAAAATCAGAGGCAGTGAGACAAACACCAAAAATAGCAAGCTGAGAACCATCAGATGCTGGTACAGTTAATAAAACCGATAATGATATTACATCATAATGGCTTAAAAAAAAAAAAAACAAAAAAACATCGCTTCAGAACTTGTCACAGTCTACCAAGGACTTACACTCAGGTCTCAGGGTCCCCAAGAACCAAATCACGATTGAAGGGTGATGCTGGGTCCTTTCCTTCTTTAATATTGTTTTGCTCTCTTCATCTTCTTTACACATACATAAGCAACGGGGGGGGGGGAGAAGAAAAGTCAGAAGTAAACTAAACCAGGGGTGTCTGTTTCACCTAAGAGTGATCCATCTGTTGACCTTCAGCCACAAGGTGCTTTGTGGGAAATGAGGTCCTGGATATGAAGTTCAAGACCTTGCAAGACAGAAAGCACACTACCATCAATCTCCATCTCCGTCCCTTGAGTTTCTTAGAGTGCCGTTTTGCAAGTGCTTAAAACCTTTGGTCATATGTTAAGGATACATTCCATCATCATACTTTCACAAAGATTCCTTGAGAGACCCCAGTATCACCACGTCACAGATGAAAATTCAGCTTGGGGATGTCGTAGTTTACGTGAACTCTCAGGACTAATACGGTAAGGAAAATGATGGGACCCGCCTCAAAGGGCGGGAGCCAGTGCAAGAGGCAATACTACAGGCCCACAATCAGAGATCTGAAGAGGCCACATTGTTTTGGAAATGGGGAAGGAACCATTGTCCTCGCTATACTTAAACCTCTGTAAACTGGGAGAGATGAGAACACGGGCGTTCCTTCAAACACGAAAGACACGGTCCCTGCACCCTTAACACCTTCATTCGAGCATGCCATGAGTCATTTTGGATTTCTGTGCCCCAGAATTGAAGTCACTAAATTCTCGGTGTTTTATACAGGTGATGCAGGGCTGACTAAGGCCAGAGGATGATCAGTATAATCTTGATCAGGAGAGGAGAGCAATTAAGATGGGTGAGATGGTGAGAGAGGATGTTTCCACGGCCTCCTTTTTCTCAAGCCAACATCCTGCCAACTGTTCCTTTAATCTCTCCTCTTTTCCATAAGTGACAATCATCTCCCCATTAGAATTTCCTAGCCACTTGAACACAGTCATGTTATTGCATATTTATCTAATCATTGAATATGTGTGTAAGGAAGTGGGAGAGTGGGACCCAGAGGTCAATTTTCTCCTTCCATCCTGTGGGTCTTTGAGAATTGAATTCATTAGTATTGACATCAAGTGCCTTTACCCACTGGGCCATCCTGCCAGCCTCCATTAGGCCTTCCTTCTTAATCATGGAATACTGGCTTCTGCCACATTTAATGGGGCTACTTGACAATGTGCTGCATAGTAGCCCTCTTAGTCACAGGTTGGGCTTACTGTTACTTAGGAACACCATGGAATCGTACCCACTGGAAGCACTCCAAGCTCCAAACTCCAAGATCTGAATCATCTGCCTGTGTTATGAAGTCAACAGTCACTGACTGGCCTTGCATCAGTGGACTCAAACCTTTGACCTGCCTTTCCCGTCCGGGGCGAAGAGAAAATGACAAAGCGGTTAGCTTTAATCCAGCTTATCTGTTTTGGCACTGCTGCCACAGAACACTACTTAACGTAAAGAGAACAGCGCTTGGCTCAGAGTTCCAGAGGCCGAGAAGTACATGACTGAACTGCCCCTTCAAGCCAGGTCCTTCTGCTTTTTAAAACATTGCAGAATTCAGTACATCACAAGAGGACACACCTAAGAGAAGAGGATAACCAAGGCTGATTTGTAACAAACCCACTGTCAAGCTAATGAATCCACTCCCAGGATAGCATTTCTACTTGCGAGCAAAGAATCCTCACGGCGAGGGTTAAGATTCCAGTAAATACTGGGGAGCAGAGTGTTTCTGAACAACCCAGAGATATGAGGCAGAGGTACCTGTCAACAGGATTAGTAAGTGATCCAGGCCAACACTGTAAGATAAACCCAAGTTTATCCTCTTACACCTGCCGAGCCATGAAGGACAGCTGTGTGGTGTATCTTCTGTCCAACTTTCCACCCGTTGACTAGTCCTGCCTTGAGTGTAGCAGCTGGAAGAGATGGGGCAAAGGTGGAACTACAGGAAGCTCCGTGTGGGGGCGGCTTTATTGGCATTAAAGAAGTGGTACCAGAGTTTTCTTCATACAGAGGACAATGCGTCACCAAGCACGGTAGACTCAGTAGGAAGAGCACTGTTGACTCCAAAGGAACTCTCTACCGTCGCGGCTTCTGCCTCTTTGAGTATGCAAGGCTTTGAGTGTGGAATCTTTTTTTTTCCCCCTACTTCTGGAAATAGAACCAGACTATACCTCACTCCACAGAATTCATATTGCTTCTATTTAAACCGCTCCCCCCCCCCATTTTTAGCATTAAAACTCAGTTTTGCTAGGAAGTAGGAGTTTGAATAACCCAGCACAACTCAAAAGTGACCCAAAAGTGAGTGACAGTGGACAGAAGTTTAACCTGGTGAGGCAGAAAATAAAGACAAGCACAGAAGGCAGATTGGTTCCAAGAAGAAAAGCTTGATGAGATGAGATCTCTTAGAATTAGCTCTCAATGGGACAAAGATTTTCTTCAAGCTCCTCCCTCTACTCCCACGCCCCCATCACTTCTGATTCCCTCTCTGCCTTTGGTTTGCACTACTGTATAGCGCTCACAGTGTACCATGTCTGCTCTGCGTATTTTATGTGAAGATAGCCTCTAGTTTAATAATTTAAGAAAGGAAACACTATGTCACTAAGCTATGACTTCTGCTATTTGATGCAAAAGACACATCTTCAACTTTTAGTAGGTTGATAGAAAGAGAGCCCCATTTTAACCTGGGGTACACACCCCTAAATAATCTCATAGAATGTATACTGGTTTTTTGTTTTTGTTTTTGTTGTTTTTTTTTTTTTTTTTTTGGCATGGTCTAAAAGCCATATTACACTAAGACATTGAGCCCGGAATGCCACACTGGTCACAATGTCAACTTCAAGAGGAACATTGACAACCATTGTAGCCTTGGCATTCTGGCTTCAGGTGGCGTGCCCTGGACTACCATACTGTGGCACCCTGGGGACTTGAGGTAAGGATCTGGGGAGATTGTCACATCTATGTCCCTTCAAGGTTAGATTCATGTCATATGTCAGTGATTCCCAGCTTCTCCGGGAATTTCCCTAGCTGCTTCCTCAGTCTCTCTCTCCTCAGAGGTTTCTTCCCATGCCTATGTGTTTCCCTGAGTTCTCCTCTTGAAGCAGGTGACATACATGACTAGAACACGGGAGCCTTGCCCATTATAAGCAAGCACCCCACCACCAAACTAGAGCTCACCCCAGGAGACCCTAATCACTTGTGTTTGTTTGTTTGTCTGTTTGAGACAGGGTTTCTACGTAGAGCCCTGGCTGTCTTGGAACTTGCCCTATAGACCTGGCTGACTTGGAGATCTGCTTGCCTCTACCTCTGCCTCCCAAGTGCGGGGATTAAAACTGTGCACCACCACTGGCTGGCAAGTCCCCACCCTTAGAAAAGCAACATTGCTGATGGGACACATCATCTCTCACGCTCTCTCTCCTTTTCTTTCACCACCAAGCCTCCTAGAAAATCACTCTGACCTCTTTCTGTCCTGGGCACCCGAGTGCTCTGCAATCTGGCCTGCTTCGAAGCTCGACCATAGTTACTGCTTCGAGACGAACCTCGCCTAAGGTTTTCAGCTGTTCGTTTACCTCTGCCTCCGTGGCATTTGATTGTGAGCCAGGCCTCCTTTGAAATTCCCCACCCCTTTGACAATATGGCATATCACTCTCCTTTCCCTTGGTCCTTCCCCCCTTACAACTCCATATCACCTCCAGGGATAGATAACCTCATGATCAGAGTTTCTTTGCCCACCAGTGGGTGTGTTGCAAGAGCCTGTCCTTGGCTTTTTCTTCTTCGTTGCTTTGCCCTAGATGATCTTGCCTCCACCCACAACTTAAATTATTACCTCTCTTTTTATCTTTGTTTCCAGGGACAGCCGCCTCTGACATCTAGCCCGGCATTCCATCCTCCAGCTGAACATCTTGGGCTGGACTGTCTCCATTTGGGCAAGGAAAACTGTCCCTCTCCACTCTCACATGGAAAGGAGGGTTCATTCAGTGTTAGCTGAGAACAGAAGAGACATACACTTCAGCATCAATACAGTGTTAAGCCAGTTTGCAAGAACTATCAGTGGGGGGGGGGGGGGGGGGGGGGGGGGGGGGGGGGGCGAGGAACTCCTGGGGAGTGTGCAGTATAAACACAAATCAGCTGGAGCAGGAAAACATACCTCATATTTTACATTGGCTGTCCAATGACTAACCACGAACATGTTTTCACGAACTGCTGATCTATTCAGTTTTCCCTTGCAGATGGTTTCAAAAGGGACACTAGAATTTACTCTTCTTTTTTTCATTCCATAGTCTCCTAGATTGTTCCTTGGGGATGCCCTGGGACCTCTGTAGATGAACACGTAGCCTGTTCCTTTCAAACAAGACACTTACATCTGTTTTCTCTTGTTTGATTAAAAGCCTGGGCAGTGGGTCACAGCCTTTACTCTGGCCAAAAAAAAAAAAAAAAAAAAAAAAAGGATTTAATTGGAAACCACTCCCAGAAGAAAGAAAGAAACACAAAAAACTGGAAACCATTAGAAATTTCCCATTTTCACACAACCCAAAGCCATTGAATGGGATTGGCAAGAGATCTTTGGGCAGGAAGCACATCAACAGACCATAGATGATGCTCTTTGTAAAGATGTCCAAAAAATGGCCAGCGACATGTTCATCCTTACAATTAGATAGCAGTTCCCGACCCTCCCAACCCAAGGAACAGGTCTGAGTTGCAGGCAGAGATACTTCTGTGTGTTTTGGTGTGGTCTAAAGCCTCTGCTTCGGAGGTATGGAGCAACACTGGTTCGGCGAGATTCCGAGATTCCCGATGATAAGAATGCCGGAGCTCTTGTGGATTGAGGTTCAGGGAAGCTTGTGCTTCTGACAGGGGGCACATCCTGGGGCCCTGTGAGTCTGAAGTCCTGGCACACAGTGAGTTTGTAATGTGTGCCTGAGAAAACAAATACACGAAGCAGCAGGAGGCACAGAGTAGAGAGAATGGAAGGAAGGAACCAGAAGAACTCAGACAGCAACAAAGATAAGGAAAGACACTCGGGGATTTTGAGGGCTTTTATATGCGACAGCTGGGGTCCTGGTCAGTAAACACTTTCTCTTGCTTGGAGTTGGTTCTTACGAACATTCTTAAGGCGTCACTTCTTATGGTACAAACCTTTAGCAACTCCTCCTTGGTCTCTCATCTGCAGTAAAAAGAGCCTGCCTGTCACCATCACCAGGCCCCATTTTGGGTGTAGATTTTCTGGTCATATTACTCTCGGGTCCAGGAAAGCCAGAAAACTGAGTGCACGGTGCCTTGGTGGAGACCTACCCAGCTCGCCGGTATATGACCCGTTTCTTGGATAGGCTCATTTCTATGGTGCAAGAATGACTTCTCCAGGTTTGCCTGATGGATGCTCACCCTCTTCCTTTGCAAGCGTTCAATGCGCTTCCTTCCTCCCTCACACCCTTCACACCCTCTGCAGACTCCAGCATTGAAAGAATACTTGCCAATAAAAGAATGAGCAAAGGGTTGATTGGAGGGGAATCTCCAGCCTGTCGAACTGTCACCTGAGCATCCATCTCCTTCCTTAGCAAGAGTACAATTTATTCTTATTATTGGCTAATTTTTCACAGGTAGGTCTTAGATGCTAAGTCATGTAGTCATATTAGTGACTTTTCCTGCTTCCTTCCGCATTCCCTTCTACTTTCTCCTTCCTCCATCCCTTTCCCCTTTCTTCTCTCCTCCCCTTCTTTCTCACCCCCTCCTTAGCAGCCCATCCTGTGTCTCATCTATCTCTGTGAGAAGAGGCAGCGGTGCCCATCTACCTGAGATTTTCATATTTAAAAGGCTTGGGTACACCTCGTGAGCCTTAGGCACATGCCCTGTCTACCACCACACTTCATGGCCAGACCACGGGAAAGGTCCTACAGAAGAGTCAACCAGTCTAAATGTAGTGTTGTGTGACCTATAGATGCAAAATGTCCAACACGAAGAATGGAGGTTGGCGTTGAAGACCAGTAGTCCCTATCTTCAAAGGATCCAATCTAGTTTATATTGACAGCAATGTGGTCTGGGATTAGAAAGACCCCCCCCCCATATCTTCTTTAGTGCAATGGGTATAGGTGTAATTTTTCCACTAACAACATAGGGCCTCTGTAAAATTATACATAATGTAAAAGCAAGTCCATTGTAAGGAAAGGCGTGGGTGGTTATTAGGAGCGATCGATCTTCTCACTTGTCAGAGCTTTCCCTTTGCAGAGCTTCTCCCACACACAAATCCAGGCTTAGAGTTCCATCCGGCAGGCTCTAGACTCCCTGCCACCTCCACCATTCGGCATGCATAGGAGAAAACACTGGCACAGCCTGACAGGCTACATTTGGGATGTGATTATTATTTTAAACTACACACAATGGGAGCTGGAGAGAGGGTGGCTCAGTTACGAGCACTTGCTGCCTTTGCAGAGGACCCAGCGTGGGTTCCCAGCACCCGTTTTAGGTGACTCATAACTCCAGTTAGAAAATGGGGTGCTTTCTTCTAGCCTCTGCAAGACCTGCATTCACATGGTGTATATGCAGACACTCAGGCATGTAATAAAGCACATAACTAAATCTTTAAGTATTCTTCTAGGGATGGTTATGAGCCCATTGTTATGACTGACTTACATGTTCTTATCTTTCTTTTTTATGAAACAAAAGTGATAAGAATTATTTATTTTTAAAAACCAGTGTTAACTTTCCTTGATTTTATTATTTTAATGATAGACAAACAACAAATCTAACCAAACAAACAAAAAACCAAACAAACAAAAAAGCTAAAAAACAAAAACAAAAACAAACTCCTAAAAACTGGTTCTTTTCAGGTTTTGGAATGTATTCGCCCTCCACAATCCTGCCTGTGCCTAGGTCTCAGGACTCCACAGAACCATTATTCACTTTAAAATAGAGACAAAAAAGCCCACCCTTTCCCTTCTAGTCCTGCAGTTCTTCCTGGATGTTAGCCAGAGTCTATTCAATGAGGACAGACTAGCGGTAAGATCGCAGGTCGGAGCTGAAAAGGGCAAGCGCGGGAAGATCTGCCCTCATTTCTTATGGGGTTCGTATAATTATTGACACGAAGGAGTAAGAGAGAAGTGGCAGACATCGGAATAATAGGAAGAAAACGGGAAAACTCTGGACTTAAACGAAGGAGTAAGAGAGAAGTGGCAGACATCGGAATAATAGGAAGGAAACGGGAAAACTCTGGACTTAAAACAAAATAACGCTGTTCAAAAGAACCTAGGACTTTGAAAACCAGTTCTGCTTGGGCTGGAACTGTACCAGAGCATAGCAAAGGAGAAGACCCAAGGAGAACGGAGAACGGAGGCACGGGGAGGACACCTCGCCATAGCCACTGGCCCACGGGACTGAAGCCCGTGCTCATTTGGACCGTGAGGAAGCCTTTGTCTCTACACGTGGCATTTTAGTCCACCCTGCATCTCCAAGGACACAGAGATGCTCTTGGTAAAATCACACTAAAATCATAAAAGCACGCTCGTGGGATGGGAAAGACCATGCCCTGGGTAAATCTTACCTGATGGGAAAATAAGTCTGGGTGATTGATAGTTAGGAAGAAACACCCCAGGCAGAGCCATCTGGGCCCCTTCAATGACGTCACAACTACAACTATGGATCTGAGTGAGCCTCAATAGAGGGAGATTTGGTTGTGCCTCCCCAATCAATTAATAAGATCATTTCGATTATCTTCCCTGGGTGTTGAGCATGTGTTTTAGACAAACTGTGAGAGTCAGTTCTTGCCTCCCAACCATGTGGATTCCAGAAATTGAACTCATGTCAGGAGGCAGAAAACATCCTTATCTGTCAAACCGTCTAACCTGCTTGCACAGGAAGGTCTTTTCCATCCTCCGCAATTAATAGAGAGAGATGGAAAACCAGAAAAATGGGAAAGTTAGGGCTTAGTTCAAATGACCCATAAGTTAATACCAGACTTACTTTGGAGACCAAATATACAACAATATACATGTACATATATATACATATATATTATATATACATATATAACCAATGATTTTTCATAATTTAGCACTGATTACATAATATGCAAAGTGGATGCAATTTTAAATAACTCTCACCCAAGTTCGCCTTATATTTTTATTGCATCGATACAATGCTACTGAGCTTACTGTGTATAGACTCCTTATTTTTTTTTTAAACATACAGACTTTCTTTAATATGCCAAAGTACATTCAACCCTAATTCCTAAATGAATGTGTTACAATTCGTTGACATTTTAAAGGCTTAATGGCAGAGTCAGGAGAAGGAAAAGATGAACTAAGTTTATTTTACAATCTGGATGCAAAGATAACTTCAGGAAC
>JADRCD010206558.1:0-11810 GCA_019843815.1 Montemys delectorum
TTATGTTAAGGTGTGTACCTTGCATTCCTAATCTCTCCAGGACTTTTATCTTGAAAAGTTGTTGGATTTTGCCATAGGCTCTCTCTGTATCTAATAAGATGGATGTGCATTAGATGTTTTTGTCATTTAGTTGATTTATATTATATATGTTAAACCATCCCTGCATCTCTATGATGAAGCCTACTTGGTCATGGTAGGTAATCTTTTAGACATATTCTTAGGTTTGGTTTGCAAGTATTTTGTTGAGAATTTTGCATCTATGTTCACAAAAGGAATTGGTCTGTAATTCTTTTCTGTGTGTTGGGTCTTTATGTGGTTTGGATATTAGGGTATCTGTGAGCTAATACAACAAATTGAGTATTATTATTTCTGCTTTTATTTAGTAAAATAATTTGAGGAGTATTGGCATTAACTCCTGTATCAAAGTCTGGTGGAATTCTGTGATCAAACATCTGGCCCTAGGCTCTTTCTTGACTAGTAGACTTTTAAGAAATGTTTTCATTTCACTAGGAGTTATTTCTTTGTTTAAATTGATTATCTGAACTTAATTTAACTTTGTTAAGTGTATCAATTTGTATAGTAAATTATCCATTTACTATAGATTTTCCAATTTGGTGGAGTACTGAATTTAAAGTATCTTCTGGATTTCCTTGATGTCTGTTGTAATGTCTCCCCATTCATTTCTAGTTTTGTGGACTTGGGTATTCTTTCTCAGCTTTCGAGTTAATTTGGTTAAAGGATTGTCAATAATGTTTATTTTTTCAAAGAACCAACTCTTTGTCCCACTGATTTTGTGTATTCTTTTTACTCACTTGTTCAATTCAATTTTATTGATTCAGCCCTGAGTTTATTTATTGTCATCTACTCCTTTTTGGTGTGGATTCTTCTTTTTATTTTATACTTTCAGGTATTCTGTTTAATGACTATTATGAGGTCTCTCCAATATTTTTATGTAGGCAATGCTATCAACTTGCCTTCATTGTATCATATAAGTTTGGATATACAGTGTGTTCATTTTCATACAATTATAGGCTATCTTCTAATTTCCTTAATTTCTGTTGACTCATTTTTCATTCAGTAGTGAGTTGTTCAGTTTCTTTGTGTTTTTAAGCTTTGTGTTGATGGTATCCTGCTTTAAACACACACACACACACACACACACACACACACAGAGATATATATATATATATAGTTTTTCAGTGAAATCTTCTGTATTTGTTAGGTCTGTTTTGATTATAATATCCATTAAATCCAACATTTCTCTGGTATTTTCTTTTTAAAATTTCCTTTGTTGATGAGAGTGAGGAATTGCAGTCTCCCACCATCAGTGTGTGAGAGTCAATACATGACTTAAGCTTTAGTAGTGTTTCTTTTATGAACTTTGGAGTACTTGGTATATAGATGTTAATAATTACAATGTCCTCTTGGCAGTTTTCTTTGATAAGTATGTAGTCCCCTTCCCTATCTCCTCTGATTAGTTCTGGTTTAAAGTCTATTTTGTCAGATATTAAAATGGCTACACTAGGTTACTTCTTAGATCCATTTGCTTGAAATATCTTTTTCAATCTATTTATCCTTGGGTGATGTCTCTCCTTGGGTATTAAGGTGTGTTTCCTGGATGTAGTAGAAGGATGAATCCTGGTTTGTATCCATTCTGTTAGTCTGTCTTTGTATTGAGTAATTGAGACATTAGTGTTGAAAGATAACAATGAGCAGTGTTGGTTGACTCATGTTATTTTGCAGTGGTGGTGATGGTGGTGGTGATGGTGGTGTGTGAGAGTGCACATGCATGTGTATGCATATCTGTGTGCCTTGTGTATACACACACATATTTGTGTTCATTCTTTTTCTTTTGATTTGCTGGTCTGGGATTAATTATTCCTTGTGTTTGTTAGGCATGACTAACCTCTTCGGGTTGGAGTTTTCTTTCTAATGCCTTCTGTAAGATTACATTTTTAGATAGATATTATTTAAATTTAGCTTTATTATGGAATGTCTTTCTGCATCTATTGTATTGAAAGTTTTGCTGAACATAGTAGTCTAGACTGGCATTTGTGGTCTCTTGGTGTTTATACAACCTCTTTCCAGGATCATCTGGGTTTTAGAGTCTCCACTGAGAAGTCAGGTGTTATTCGAAGAGTTCTGCTTTCTTCCTTTGCAGCTTTTAATATTCTTTCTTTGTTCTGTATGGTTAGTGTTTTGATCATCTGCTAAAGGTAATTTCTTTTCTGACTTAATCTATTTAGTTTTCTGTATGTTTCTTGTACTTTTATAGGCATCTCCTTTTTAAGATTAGAAGAGTTTTCTATTATTTTGTTGAAAATATTTTCTGTTCCTTTGATATGGGTTTCTTCCTCTATTTCTATTTTTCTATTATTCTAGATTTGTTTTTGTTTTGTTTTGTTTTATGTTTTTGTTTTTCACAGTGTCCCAGATATCCTGGATGTTTTGTACCTGGAGCTTTTTAAATTTGACATTTTCTTTGAAAGAGGTATCTATGTCTTCTATTGTCTTCAATGCCTGACAATCTGTTTTGTATCTCTTATTTTCTGTTGATGCACTTTGCCTCTGAGTTTCCTGTTTGAGTTCCTAAGTTTTACATTTCCTTCAGTCTGGGTTTTCCTTATTGATTCTATTTATACTTTCAGGTTTGATTCATTTCCTTCTATTGTTTGTTTGTGTTTTCATAAATTTTTTTATCAGATATTTATTCATTTGATCTATAAGGACCTCTTTCATTTTCATTAAGGCTATTTTAATTTTATGGCTTTCTGTGATAATATGCAAATGAAATACCAGCAATAAAGCAGGTAAAATGTGCTTGTGAGTGATGAGAGCTGACATTTAGCTGACCATTAGGGGGCTGGGGGTAGAGACTCCACAGGAGTGAGGAAAGTAGGGTGTTCTGCTCCTTCCCTAGACATGGGATAAGAGAGTGAGAAAAGACCACAGAAGAGAACTGGAGATGAGAATGTGAGATTAGACTTGGAGGAATGGAGGAAGAGGTGAAGATCTTCAGTTAGCTTACCTGCTTCATAGCTGAAGTGACCTGAGAATTCCCAGGGGATGCCTGTAGGAGTTGGGAGGGGTGATAGAGCAATGAGCAGGGCAAAGGAGGTTTGGAGATGAAGATCTGTATGATCCACTGGAGAAGGGGACAGAGAGGAAGGGGAATGTGCAGCAGGTGGCTTTCTACAGACATGAGAGTGAGACTTGGGGATTGAATTTGGGGGAGTGGAAGAAGAGGTAAGATCTGCATCTTAGCCTACCTGCTTCCCTGGCTGGAGCAGCCTACAGGTTTTCAGGGGCCCAGGTCTGTTTTTATGCCTTCAGTGGTACAGGGGACAGTGCCATTATCTTCTTATGCTATAAAAATCATCATTTCCCTTTAATAGTGAGCCTTCTGGGAGTCAGAGAGCAAACATCATCATTTTTCTTTGCTGTTCAAACATAGATATCAAAGGTTTTTGGCATCTCTCTGAAATTTCCTCTAGAGGACTTCCTTACTAGACCTAAAGACATCTGTAAATGGCAAATCTGTTGGCATTCCTTGATAATATGCAAATGAGATGCCAGCAATAAATAAGGTTTCAATAAGTGAGGGTCTAATAAAAATCATTCCATTTAGGGACAGCCCAAGGACAGGTGGTCAGGTGCACATAAGCATTCCAGTCACCCTGCTAAGCTCAACTTCCCTACTCTGTTTTGACTTTGGGGACTGGTGAATAATACAGCTGGCAGTTTTGCATAAAACAAGAGACATGGCTCTCATTCGGGTTCTCTTGTATTTTGAATTTTTTCGGGCTTAGGTCAGTTCATGGACTTCAGTGCCATGGTTGTGAAATGTAATCACAGCTCTGAGGTGCTCTGGAACTCCTGTATTGTTTGGTGATTGAAGCTGACGGGCATTGGGCTGAGCTGCAGGCTTAGAATTGATAGCCTTCAGCTAATCTCAGCAATAAAAATAAGTCATCCATAGACACCTTGACATGCTTGGCAACAAGGGAAGTCATCCTGAGCTCACTGGAAAAGATGAAGAGATGGTCAAGTTAAAAACTTCTTGGCTTCATTTGCACATGCCTTGGGTGGTGAGCGTGGACGTAGCCTTTGGTGCTTGCTCACACATCTCTTTCATGTGTCTTGTTATAACAACTTCCAAAGCTATAAACAAAGAAAATAAGACATCCCCTCAGATAAAAGAGCAAAAGATTTAACACCTGGAAAAGCCCTCACCCTGGAACAGTCTGGCCTCAGAGAACAAAGGGATTTGCAGTCCATCTTACTTCCCAGTGTTGGCATGCTTTATGTTAAAAGTAGATTTCTCTCCTGATTATATTGTTACACATTCCACATCTCTCATGCCATCAGCCTTAAGGACTTTATTATTTATGTAATTCCAAGGCCTGGTGCTGAGTAAGTGCATCTGATCTCAATGAATGGCATAGGACTTTAAAATTATCAGTAGATTTCAGGGGAGAGAGAGACCATCTTAATTCTCCAGCAAGAATATCGATTAGTAACAGATGGGCTTTTCTGATTGAATTATTTTTCTTCTTCTTTTTCTTCAAATAAAAATATAGATCTGTCAAAGTATTTCAAATCATCTAGAGATAGAGGTCACTTAAACAACAATCTTTTATTTCTCTTTCTGGGGAGTATTCCAGGTTAAGAGGGTTACCAATCACAGAGACATTCTCCTCAGCTAGCAGCAATGGCAGCTTCATTTGGAAGACTTTTAGCCCAAACATGGGGCTGTTGGCTTCTTTCTTTCCCTAAGGAGTTTCAAGTAAAATGAGTTTGGGGTAGGAAGGTCTACTAAAAGTATGGGCAAAAATGTCTTTCTAGGCTAAATCAAAGATTCAAGAACACACCAAACAGACCATCCACTTGGTGAATGTTCTTCCTCTCACAGCAAAAACTCCTGTGGATCAGAATTCTTCAACTCACATCTCTAGGCCTCATCTCCAGTCCACTTGGGTGGGAGACTTCACTCCAAAAGACCAGTAGGAAATCCAATTTTGAAATAAGAAGCAAGATTCCATGGACTGTGTCCCATGGTTATCCAAGTGAATTTGGAACTTGGCTTCTAAGCAGTTAATGAAAAAGTGCCCTCTACTTTTCTAATTTGAGGCCCTGTGCTTGTGTGAGCTTAAAGTCTCCAAAATAAAGAGAGGGTAGAGAGGAAGAAAACAGAGGAAAACAATAGGCTCCAAATTAGGAATTTGAAAATACTAGTTGGGAAAAATTGAAAATGTCATATTTCTATGTGGCAAGACATAGAGTAGAATGTAGTAACCCTCTGAGCATAGGAAACAATTACAAAATTTCAAAAAGTCATTAAAATATGATGGCATATTAGATTAATAACTCGTATTTCTTAATTATTTTAAGAATTAAAATAGCACACCTCAGCTAAGAGCCAGTGTTTAGACAGTAGGCAACTTGTGAGACTCTAACTATCATACATTAGCTGTAAAAACCACTCCTCCTCCTAGGATCCTGTTCTACCCCTCCATATGCCCTTTTTTCTAAGTTGCATGCCTAGCCCTCACCCATGGAGGTCTTTGCATTCACTACTTTTATATCTTCCATTAAGACAAATTACATGTAGGCCTAATTCATTTTTTTTTTAAATAAGCGAAACATCTATAAAGATTATTCAAAACTAAGCTGCTTCAATATCAAACATTGAGTTTCTGATTCAGAACTCAGGTATATTATTTAAGTTAGTTTTTAAAATGGTTTTCCTAAAACTTGTGTTTTCTTAAAGATGTCCTAGAGGCTTAGAATGAATGGCTAGATATGCATATTGTATAAGTGTGATTGAATGAGAATAAAAGTCCTTTTTAAAAGGTCATAGAGTGTGCTAGCTAATTTTTGTTGTTGGTTTTGTTTTGATCAACTTGAGTCATCTTGGAGGAGGAACCTCAGCTAAGAAAATTATCCCCTTCTGATTGGCCTATAGATAGCATTATATAACATTTTCTTGATTAATGATTGATGTGGAAGGGCCCAGCTCACTGTGGGCAGTGTCATCCCTGGCAAGTGGTCTTTGGTTGTATGAGAAAACAAGCTAAATAATCTATGATAAACAAGCCAATAAGCAGTGCTTCTCCATGGCCTTTATATTAGTTCCTGTCTTTAGCTCTTGCATTGGCCTCTCAAAATGACGACCTGAACTTGTAAGATGAAATAAACCTCTTTCTCCCCCAAGTTCCTTTAGGCCATGGTGTTCGTCACAGGAACAGAAAAACTGAACTAGTCCATAGTGCCATTTGCTTGCTATTTCTGTACCCAATTTTTCATGGTTCAAATGGATCAGTGCCTCCAGTTTTCTGAGTAGAGGTCCTCCATTCTGCATGATCTTAAAGGTTCTTACATAGAGAGAAAGTATGGAGAGAGAAAACCCTTTAGTAAACGAGTAGACTACAGACATACAATAGCTAAGAAAAAGATGAAGTTTCAATGTGCATTGCTATATGAATTTCTGTTGTGTCTGTGTGGGCAGTGGTAGAGAAGTTGATTTGGGTGAAGAAAGAGAGTGGATAAACAGTTGAACATTTCCTGGCTTCCACTTCATATTTTCCATTAATAAGGAGACAAGCTGGCTCCTAAGTAGTACACATAAATGGTTTAATGAAAGTGAGACAATGCATCAAGTGGAAAGCAGCACTAGAACTGGAAAGGGAGGCAACCAAACTCTTGTGCCCAGGAATGCCCCAGACAGCCACACCTCTGGGACTTCTGTGGCCTCAGCCGATGTATGACCCTTTCTTGACTTGGGTCCAGTGTCCTCTCTAGGATCATTCACCAGTGCCTCTCCCTTTTTAAAGTAATAATTTAGTCAAGATGAGATAATGACTCATTTCTTAAAGGCCACATTAGGTCAGGAAACAGAAAAGAAAATACCTTATGTAAAGTGTACCTGTTTACAGGAACTGCTGGAGCTGCTGTGTGGGCTCTGTTGGCAAACAACAAGTTCTCAAGCTGACTCAAGAAAGCCCAAAGCTGTCCCTGGACTCAGAATTGGCATCACACTCAGAGGGTGGTGTCTCTTAAATCACAGAGAGACACAAGGTATAAAAAGAACACAAAACTTAACATCTAAACTTTTCAATTCCAAGTCAGATCAAGCACTGCAGAGAGCTTACCACTCAGACAAAGCTGTCAGATGATTAGCCAACTTAGACAGGTCTGTGTTGATCCATGGAAGGTTGGCATGGCTTCTGTGTTGATTTTTAAGGGACTCTTGGTACATCTCAGACAATCAGTGCTCTCCCTAGTTATACTGACTGAAGATAATTAGACATCAATGCTGAATAAAGTTCATTGAGTAGAGACTTACAAGCTGGAAATGATGCCAATGGCCATTCTTTTGGACTTACGAGTACCAACAGGTGTAGGCTCTCTCCCTCTCAAATCCATTCCTATGATATGGTTTCAGACATTAAGTTTTCTTTGGATTCTACCCTGAAACAAGGATAGAACTCATTGGCTTAGATGACTAACATTGTAAGGATATGAAAATGCACATCTTTATAGGCTGTTAACCTCATCCAACCCTGTCAAGGTCAGTTTTCAGTTTAGTACAGGGAGAGAAAATACTTCCTAAGTCTGAAACACAACGTGTATCCTGAGCATGGTATCAGACCATACCTTCAAATTGAGTTTCCACAAGAGAAAGAGAAATAAGCATGAGTGGGAATGGGTTACAAATTATGGAGACTATAGGGTTGGTCAACTGAATGTCAGGTGCATAGAAGCCAGACACATCGGACATGATTGAGAATTCTGGAACACATTGACCTCAAGAATAGGCTTCCTTGAAAATACTCTTTGAGTGATGTGAGTTAGAGGTTTGACAGTTGGCTGTGGGATTAGCAGGTGGTATAGATGCTTCAGTTCCTGTGTTTTGAGGAAAAGTAGTGTAGGGAGAGGGAGAGTAGAGTATGGTCTGTCTAAACCCCACACTACAACTGGTGCCAAGACAGGCTCTGGAAAGACCCTTCCATTTTCAGAATGACAGGAGATGGAAGGGCAGAGAAAACCCAGCCATGGCTTGTTTAAGATTAGCTAATGAGTTTAAAAGTTATGCCAAATGTTTAAAATGACTTCGTACCAAATGTTCTACTGTGGAAAGAAACATAGCTTGGATCTGATGCCCTGACCAGAGGTCTGGTCTTGTCTTTTCTGGGTAGGTGTGTCTTTGCACATGAACTCAGCCTGAATGGTGAATTTGCTCTTCTCTTCATGTAGCTGCCACTACTATTTCAAAATACAGTTGAGAGTAAGTTGAGGAAGCTGTGCATAAATTCCATAAAAACAAAAAGCATTGTAATAATTTATAATCATTAAATCATAAGTCCATAAAACATATTTTCTGTGATGTCACTTCTTATAAAATAAGAAGCCAGAGGGTGACCACACATTTGTTTAGGAACAAGTAGCAGGATACATGAGTGACAAGGGCCCCTAATTACCTCCTGTCTCTGTGCATTGGTGTCTACTTGTCCTTCTTAATAAAAAAGAACTAGATTGAAGAACACATGCATTCATGCACACGCACGTGCACATACACACATACACACACACACACACACACACACAAGATGGAGTGGCCTGAGGTCTAATAAACAGCACATTTGAAATGAAGTACGGGACATAACTCCAGACAAGTTATGAAGTGTAGAAAAACTAAAGGAGATTGGGGTCCTAGTTAAGGTTGGAGTCCATGTGGTTGAGTCAGCTGAGATTCTCTTATCTATAGTGCTCCCTAAACCCCAGATTATGAAAAGCAGTTTACTGCTCCTATAGATTATTACAGCTTAACTTACAGTCTTAAAAAGCATATTCATATAGTTCAAAGACATTTGTAAGTCTGTTGTTTTGATTGATTGGTGTGTTTGTCAAGTATATTCATCCCTATTTTTAATTAAACACCATCAATCTACACTTAATTTTTTTATTTCACCAGCTAAAACCATGACACAAATGTATCCACTGGTAGCCACCTAAGTGTTGGATTGTAGTACATTTCAGTTCATGTTTTCAGTTATTGCTTGCATTTCAATATTCCACACTAAATTGTGAGCACCCTAAAAGGAGATTTTTAAAAAAATTTTTCCAGCCGGGTGGTGGTGGCGAACGCCTTTAATCCCAGCACTTGGGAGGCAGAGGCAGGAGGATTTCTAAGTTCGAGGCCAGCCTGGTCTACAGAGTGAGTTCCAGGACAGCCAGGGCTATACAGAGAAACCCTGTCTCGAAAAACCAAAAAAAAAATTTTTTTTTTCCAAAGTTGTTGGTAAGTAGAAGGATGTTATATCTAATAATTATTTGAAGAGTGAATGAACAATGCTCTCATCTATAGTCAGAGTTTATGTCTTGCTGTGCTTAGCCACTCAGAAGTGAATCCCTTCGTTGCCCAAATGTCAAACTTCTTAGTGATCTGTGGGTTTTGTTGGTTGGTGTTGGTTGGCTTTAAACCCTTTATTTAATCTCTATCTGTACTTAAGTTTTCCCAGCTGGGAAGCTGCGTTTAGTCCTCATCACCAGCAGCAGTTGAAGGCACTGTTTCATGAACACAGGTGGGATAGAAGGCTGGCCAGGATGAGATTGGGCTGAAGACAAGTAGTAAACTTTTGGTTCTATGTGATGACTGCATGGACGTTTGCCCTTCTGAGTCTTCCTTGTTGGCTCTTCCAAGGATGGCGAGTGGTATAGGGAGATGTTTGATAATGTGCTTGCCTTTAGGTTTTTTTTAAAGTGTAGATTTTTATGAAATTACAAGCGATATCTAAACTGGATACTTGTCACAAGTTCAATCCACAATCTTATTCAGATGTCATCTTGTCTACGTTCTCTTAGGCATATATGTGGCTTCTATATAATGTAATCTCATGTGTAGAATACCATCCAGATGAAGCTAGAGAACTCTGTCACCAATGTCGTCCCTGATGCTGGGCTCTGGGAGAGATGGCTCAGGGGTTAAGAACTCTTGCTACTGGAACTGAGTTCATTTCACAATGTCCATTCCAGATGGCTCACAGACAACCTGTACCTCCAGTTTCATGGTATCTGACCTTTCTTCTGGATTCCATGTGTATCTTCATTCATTCGAACATACCTCCTCCTGTGTAGTTAAAACTGTATCTTTGTAAAAGCAAAATACTTTATTGACACTTCTCCATTCCCAGCCCCTTCAACTCACTCATAACCTTAAAACCAATATGTGATCCCTGTCTACACTTATGTAACTTCAACAGTTTTATATAAAAAGATTATATAGCATTAATCATTAGGATTGATTTTTATCTCTACATGCTATCTTTGAAGCCTATCCAGATCATGTGCCACTGTTAAAATATTCACTTAATCAATTGTATCTTCCGTTGGTTTTAAATATTAGGAATAAAGCTGTTAGGAACACTGTGAATTAGAGGGGGCATTTTGGGGAAGTACATATTTTAAATTTGTGAAATGTATGTACATGTGTGTGGTGTATTCAGGTGTGCACACCCGGCGTTGGCATGTCTGGAGGTCAGAGGATAATGTGAGGCCATTTTCCTCCATCTCTTCTACACTTTATTTGGGTTGGGGCCTAAGGCCTCTTACTGGACCTGTAGCTCGCTATTCTCTCTCTTTGTGTAGATTCTCCTAATTGTGTGCAAAGGGCATCTGTGCTCTCTTTCCTCTTTGATCACAAAGGACCATATGGAGTGGTCAGAATGCCATTTACCATCTTAGAAGGAAGTAAAGGGAGATTAGTAGAGTGGTAGGGCAGAGACAGAACAAGCAGGACTCAAGGACTCAGAACTTGTTGTGATCAACAGTTCAGAACACAACGGTGTGGCCTGATTGGCCTGGCAATGGCTGCAAAAAGGACAGAAATCCTTCTAGGCAGCTATGGCCTAAGTGAGTCCTCTGCACTTTTGCATGACAAAGTCCCACTCCTAGGCGATGCTACTAGGTGGTGTGAGGCATTTGGATATGATTAGTTCATCAAGACAGAACTGTTACTAGCAGGATTATTGCCCTCATAATGAGATCCAAGGAACCCACCTGACTTTTCCCATGTAAGACAAAGAATAGGCATTATTTATGAACCAGGAACTGTGTTCTCAGCAGATTTCAACTCTTCCTGTACATTTACTTTGGACTTCCCAGCATTCCCCAGGGCTGTAAGGAAATACAACAGTAACTTTGATAAGCCACCCAACTTATGATATTTATCGTGATAGCTACAGAAGGGTTGATACCAGGGCTTAGATCTCACTTCTTTCAGAGATTTCCCTGGCCAGCCACCCTCTTTTTCACAAGGTGGACTTTGCTTTGCCTCCTGCCATGTGATCCTGGCAGAGTCCTGATTGTCACACATCATGGTACTTATATAGGTGCATTCACATTCTAACAGAGACTCAGGGCAGCCACTGGACCGTACCCATCTTCATTCTCATATGCTGAGCAGAATGTTCAATCCCTTCAGCTGAGAAAGAGTGAACTGGAGACTCTGTATATTCAGTTATCACATGACACACCATTTCAGAACTGGTAAAATTTTTTCTCCTGTTTGTTTTTTTAGATAAATCACATGAACATTAGCAGTAAAGATAAGTTGACTGTTTGAGAGTTAAATACTAAATTCAAATGAGACTGTTCTGAGACTGGCTCTCAACTCTTGCTAGAGTCCATCAGTACCTTGAAAACAAGAAAGGAAAAAGAAAGAGCCCAGAGATTCCCTCCCTCCCTCCCTCCTCTCCCTTTCTTCCTCCTTCTCTCTCTCTTTCTTTTCTTTTCTTTCTTTCTTTCTTTCT
>JADRCD010206559.1:0-25760 GCA_019843815.1 Montemys delectorum
CAGGCAGAAAAGGCAATGGTGAAAGGTAAGGAAAGAGGCTGCAGCTCAGCCGATCACCTCATGAACCTGACCCAGATCTTGGGTTCAATCCCCAGTAGCATATGCAGTGACACATTCCACAGGGTTATACCACCATCACATTTGCCTTTACTTTATTGCAGTTTTCCAAAAGCTATTTTTCATTTAACATCAAAATAAGCAAAGCTACGGGAAGTCAAAATTGTTCAACTCCACTCTTTTGTAACTGTCTTAGTCAGGGTTTCTATTCCTGCACAAACAGGATGATTAATCTTTGTGACCACACTTGATAAACTTTATAACTGTATAACTGTAGGTAATCTTGGTCTCTACTCAAATACATCTTATAATTTCACATTCAGTACGATGATCTTCAGAATCCTTGATGTTTAATTAAACATGATATTGGGTTATTGATTTCCTTGAATCAAATTCACTGAAATAGTAGTTCTTTCTCTGATATACAAAAGCAACCTATATTACAAGAAGTGGTCTGATCATGTCAGTGATAAAATTTTTACACCCTCACTAGTATAAATTTATAAAAGGAAAACTTTACTTTGTAACAGTCTGCATGCTGTTTATCACATGTAGAGAATTGTCCTGCTACCAATCAAAATGCACAACTGCTCC
The DNA here is from genome assembly GCA_019843815.1 of Montemys delectorum. Classification (NCBI taxonomy): domain Eukaryota; kingdom Metazoa; phylum Chordata; class Mammalia; order Rodentia; family Muridae; genus Montemys; species Montemys delectorum. Next base: position 652 of record JADRCD010206559.1, read on the forward strand.
ATCCACACAAAGGTTTTCCTCATCCTACTCCTTTATTTGCTCAGTCAAATCCTCCTTTATCCTTATCACATCCAGGGAAACCCGTGATGTATTTGCTGGCATGTGTTGTTTCTGTCACAAGTGCCACTGCCAGTTGTGTGGCCCACTTTTCAAGGTTATGTCACTGGGCCTTCTCACTTGATCCTCTAATCCCTTCCAAAAGCCAAAAGATGAGGGGGTACCATTTCAACCAAGTCTCACTGCAATTTAAGCATAAATATAAATTAAAGGAATGACTCACTTGATGGTTTCACTTTAGTGTTTGACTATCCAGCATCAAATGAAGTTGCTGACAGTGACTGGCAATAACTCTGAGTCAGGTTGTTAGACAAGTATTTTCTTATAACTCATCTTTATTTTCTCTTGTCATAATCAATATCTCAGAGAACATTTCTATGTAGATTTCCCCATATCCACAAATAGATTTAGCGTCTTTCTGTTTAACACCACTTACACCTGTTTACCACCATCACACTATAAACTCTATCTGTCCTTGTATTGGCATGTTGCTCTATTGTTTTATCTTTTTAATTAAAATGCATTTCCTCAAGGGCTGCTTTTAATCACTGTTGTATCAACCTGAGAAAGACCTTATGTAGTACCTCATTAAATACTGAGTGTATAGTAGTTTCAAATAATATTCAGTCAATAAATAACCTGAAAAGGATTCCTTGAATTTAGCTTGAGACTGCAGAAGTCTACAGTGTGCATATCAACCACATAAAACATGAATGAAATATTAAAGTCATTCCTTTATGCTGTTATTTCACATAAGAGTAAAACCCTCAAATGATACACTCTCTTGCTTTATACAGTATCTCACCTACTCTCTCTTCAATTGTTCTGTGGAAGCCTATTTCAGAGCTCTCAGTAGGGAATTGCACACTTTATTAGGAACAGCCACTGTCAGGGTTGTTGAGGGAAGCTGGGCTTGATTCATTCTGCCTCTATGTTTCATCTCAGTGCAGAATTGTGGAGGCTTAGCTCCAGAACTCGTGGGCACTGCAGACACAGGAAGGCATTCATCTCCCAACTCTGTATTGTTCAGAGTTGAGATGGCTTAGTTATCTTGGCATGTAAGTACTACAGTGATGGATGTTTTATGTGCATGGAACTATCTGGATGCCATAGACAGAATTTTACCTTCTAAAAAGGAAGCAAAACCTAAGGACATTTGTGTTGGTCTTTCAAATGCTTCAAATGCATCCTTCACTGGGTACTTAATTAAACACTGTCTCCCACTTTATTTGTCACTCCCAGGAGACTCAATGAGCTCTTACAGTCTCTAACTTGATAAATCTCTCTCTCTCTCTCTCTCTCTCTCTGTGTGTGTGTGTGTGTGTGTGTCTGTCTCTCTGTCTCTCTGTCTCTCTGTCTCTCTCTCTGTCTCTGTCTCTCTCTGTCTCTCTGTCTCTCTCTCTGTCTCTGTCTCTCTGTCTCTCTGTCTCTCTGTCTCTCTCTCTCTCTCTCTCTCTCTCTCTCTCTCTCTGTCTGTCTGTCTCCCTCCATTCCTCTCTTAGACTTACACTTCTTCCTCTCTGTGTTCTGCTCCTTCTTCCAGCTTTGTCTCTCCCCACTAGAAAATTGTTAAATATTCAAGATATCAGTTCCCATCTTTTCTAATTTTCTTGCTAGCTTCCTTTCTTGTGTGAAGTCTGATGAAATATCTCCCTCCCACAAGTTTACACATATATTCAAAACCTTGCGCTTGGGAGTTTACCAAGCACCACCCTATAAATTAGATGACATTTGAGTATGGGAAGAACTTTTGGGAAAAATAATATGGGAAGAACAATGATAGAGATCATCAAGATTAGTTGGAATATAACTCGGTGGTGGAGCACTGGCCTAGCATACAGTTGTACGTTCAATAACTTGAAGGAAAAAAGTCAGAACCTAGAGTAACTGATAGACTATACCCTGAGGTATGGCATTGTAGAAATCAAGTCTGAATGACTATAGTGGGCCATATTGAGAAAGGATCTGTACCTGTTCCCATGTTGGGGAAGCAACTACATTCCTGCACAAGTCTCTTTACTGTTATACTTCATATATGTGCTATCCAACTGCAGTTTAGAGATTCTGTTTGCTCTATCCTCTCTTTTTTTGTTGTTTTGTTTTGTTTTTTGTTTTTGGCTTTGCCAAAGAAAACAAGTTAGTTTGAAGTTGTGGATCTCCCTACCTCAGCCACAAGTTGTGGGAGGATATTTTTTTAATATATCAGTTTAATTAATTTTTCTTTCTCTTTTTAACTAAAATAGCTTTATTGATTCCCTATCTCTGTATTGTTTTCCCAGACTATTTACTTTTTCTCTTCTAACTTTTACAGTTTCTCTATTTTTTTCCTTTTTTTATTAGACATTTTTTTATTTACATTTCAAATTTTATCCCCTTTCCTGGTTTCTCCTCTGAAAAAAACGCCCTATTCCCTCTCCCCTCCCCCTGTTCACCAACCTACCCTCTCCCACTTCCTGGCCCTGGATGTCCCCTACACTGGGGCATAGAGACCTCAAAGGACCAAGGGCCTTTCCTCCCACTGATGACCAACAAGCCCATTCTCTGCTACATATGCAGCTGGAGCCATGAGTCCCATCATGTGTACTATTTGGTTGGTGGTTTAGTCCCTGGGAGCTCTGAGGGTACTGGTTAGTTCATATTGTTGTTCTTCCTATGAGGCTGGAAACCCCTTTAGCTCCTTGAGTCCTTTCTCTAGCTCCTTCACTGGGGACCCTGTGCTCAGTGCAATGGTTGCATGCGAGTGTCCACCTCTGTATTTGTCAGATACTAGTAGAGCCTCTCAGGAGATAGCTGTAAGAGGTTTATGTCAGCAAGCACTTATTGGCATCCACAGTAGTATCTCATTTTGGTGACTGTATATGGAATGGATCCCCAAATGGGGCAGTCTCTAGATGGTCATTCTATCAGTCTCTACTCAATACTTTGTCTCTGTAACTCCTTCCATGGGTATTTTATTCCCTCTTCTAAGAAGGACTGAAGTATCCACACTTTGGTCTTCCTTCTTCTTGAGTTTCATGTGGTTTGTGAATTGTATCTTGGGTATTCCAAGCTTCTGGACTAATATTCATTTATCAGTGCATACCATGTGTGTTCTTTTGTGATTGGGTTATCGCACACAGGATAATATCCTCCAGGTCCATCCATTTGCCTAAGAATTTCATAAGTTCATTGTTTTTAATAAGCAGAGTAGTACTCCATTGTGTAGATGTACCACATTACCTGTATCCATTCCTCTGTTGAGGGACGTCTGGGTTCTTTCCAGCTTCTGGCTATTATAAATAAGGCTGCTATAAACATAGTGAAGCTTGTGTAGTTATTACATGTTGGAGCATTTTCTGGGCATATGCCCAGGAGTGGTATTGCTGGGTCCTCAGGTAATACTATGACCAATTTTTTGAGGAAGTATCAAACTGATTTCCAAAGTGTTTGTACCAGCTTGAAATCCCACCAGCATTGAAGGAGTGTTCCACTTTCTCCACATCCTCACCAGCATCTACTGTCAGCTGAATTTTTGATCTTAGCCATTCTGACTGGTGTGAGGTGGAATCTCAGGGTTGCTTTGATTCACATTTCCCTGATGATTAAGCATGTTGAACATTTCTTTAGGTGCTTTTCAGCCGTTTGATATTCATCAGTTGAGAATTCTTTGTTTAGCTCAGTACCCCATTTTTAATAGGATTATTTGGTTCTCTGGAGTCTAACTTCTTGAGTTCTTTGTATATATTGGATATTAGCCCTGTATCGAATGTAGGATAAGTAAAGATATTTTCCCAATCTGTTGGTTGCCATTTTGTCCTATTGACAGTGTCCTTTGTCTTACAGAAGCTTTGCAATTTATGAAGTCCCATTTGTCAGTTTTTGATCTTAGAGCATAAGCTATTGGTGTTCGGTTCAGGAAATTTGCCCATGTGCCCATGTGTTCAAGGCTCTTCCCCACTCTATTTTCTAATAGCTTCAGTGTATCTGGTTTTATGTGGAGGTCCTTTGATCCACTTGGATTTGAGCTTTGTACAAGGAGATAAGAATGGATCTATTTGATTTCTTCTACATGCTAACTGCCAGTTGAACCAGCACCATTTGTTGAAAATGCTGTCTTTTTTCCACTGAAGGTTTTAGCTCCTTTGTCAAATTTCAAGTGACTATAGGTGTGTGGGCTCATTTCTGGGTCTTCAATTCTATTCCATTGATCCACCTGCCTGTCACTATACCAATACCATGCAGTTTTTATCACAATTGCTCTGTAGTACAGCTTGAGGTCAGGGAGGGTGATTCCACCAGAAGTTCTTTGATTGTTAAGAATAGTTTTTGCTATCCTAGGTTTTTTTATTTTTTCAGATGAATTTTCAAATTGCTCTTTCTAGCTCTGTGAAGTACACAGAGAATAATTAGTTTCTCTAAAACTAATTATTAGACTATTTCTACTTATTTACTGTCTACTCCTGCATTTACTACATAGTATCTTATTATACATCATACTATGCATGCTCCTTTACTTCTGAAAATTATTAAAGGAGAAAAATTATTTTTAAAAATTGACTATGAATTATATCTTAAGGGTAGGCATATCAACATATTATAGTCAATTCTACCCTTAATATTCTATTTTCATAACAGAGATGAGTCAAAACCTAGGGACATGAGCTGATGGCTCATCTACCAACTTAGATGACCAGTGAAATAGTGGATAAAATATCTTTATCCTACCATATCCCACTTCTATCTGAATATTACAAGGGCTTCCGCTAAAATAAAACAAGTGCTTTCAAGTTTTTTAAAATTCCAAACACCTTATCATATATATACAAGTCTCAATGTAAAAACACAAGAAACATAAAATACAACAAGCAGCATAATTCCTTGGAGAATCACTATTTCTACTCTACGGAAGGTCACTGAGGATTATTCATATGAAATCCCGACAAAATAAGCAAATGATCATAGGAATTTCAACAAAATTACTGAACACATGGGGAAATATAAATGATCCAATTAAACACTAATACCTGAAGTATGTAAAGAAGTCCAACTAGTATATGAAATAAGAAATTCATTAAATATATAAGTGCTAAAAACTTCAAATTAAAATCTTGGAAATGATGTCTCAATATATCTGTAAGGATATCTATGGAAAAAGCCTCACCAGTTGAATGGGTCAAATAAAACTAGAATATGAGGTCTTGAAGACAAGGTAGATTATTAAGCATTCCAAAAATGACAAAGATGAAATAGTAAATTATCAACTGAATACACAAGATCAATGGGATAGCATTAAATGACCCAATCTGCCAATAAAGACATTAAAGAATGCACTCTCTGATAAGTGGTTATTAGCCCAGAAGTTCGGAATACACAAAGAACAACCCACAAACCACAAGAAACTCAAGAAGAAGTAAGACCAAAATGTGGACATTTAATTCCTTCTCAAAAGGGGGAACAAAATACCCATAGAAGGAGTTGCGGAGACTAACTATGGAGCAGAGACTGAAGGAAGGACAAGCCAGCCTGATAGAGCTATCTCCTGAGAGGCTCTGACAGTCCCTGACTAATGCAGGAGTAGAGGCTTACAGTCATCCATTGGACTGAGCACAGTGTCCCCAGTGAAGGAGCTAGAGAAAGGACCCAAGGAGCTGAAGGGTTTGCAGCCCCTTAGGATGAACAATATGAACTAACTAGTACCCTCAGAGCTCCCAGGGACTCAACCACCAACCAAGGAGTACACATGGTTGGACTGATTGCTCTGGCAGTATATGTATAGTAGAGGATTGCAAAGTCAATCATCAGTAGGAATAGAGGCCCTTGGCCCTGTGAAGGTTCTATGCCCCAGTGTAGGGGAGTGCCAGGGCCAATAAGTGGGAGAGGGTGGGGTGGTGAGCAGGGGGAGGGGAAAGGCAACAGGGGTTTGTTCTTGTTTTTGGGGGGGTGGAAACTGGGAAAAGAGAAACCATATGATATGTTAATAAAGAAAATATCTAATTAAAAAAATAAAAATGCACATCGTCTAAAAAAAAAAAAAAGAATTGAACATCAGCTGGGTAGTGGTGGCGCATGCCTTTAATCCCATCACTTGGGAGGCAGAGGCAGGTGGATTTCTGAGTTCAAGGCTAGCCTGGTCTATAGAGTGAGTTCCAGGACAGCCAGAGCTACACAGAGAAACCCTGTCTCGAAAAACAAACAAACAAACAAAAAAGATGAAGAAGAAGACGAACATCAATTTAAAGGTACAGAAAATATACTTAATAAAATCTTAGAGGAAATTTAACTTAGTCTAAGGATGGTTCACTCTATGTGTGGATACAGGACCCTTCTATTACTAGTAGTTGAGTAGGTAATATTTCCTCAAAGAATTTGTTCAAAAATCATATGGAGATTGCTGTATATATCTAATCCTGAGTTGTTCTCTACTACTCTGTTGACTTAAATGTTTGTTTTGTATCAATGTCTTGAGTTTTTGTTACTTTAGTACTATACTGTAAGTTGAAGCCTGAAATTGTGTTTTATTATAACATTTTCAGATTGATTTTTCTGCTTTGTCTTACAATGGCTATTTGGATTATTTGTTCTTTTATATGACTTGTGGACTAGTTTTGTTTTATCTGTTTCTGTAATGGGTACTCTTGGTAATTTTATTGGGTAATTTTAACAGCACTTTTAGCATTATACCCATGTTTAGTTTTCCAGTCCTGTAGATCCATTATTTTGGAATATCTTTCTACCTTCTTGTATCTTTTAAACATCATTTTCTTTGTTATATAAATTTTATAGTATTTATAACTTAAAGAAATATCGTGATGTGGATAAATGGCTAAGGGCAGACTTCAGGCTTCTCTGAACAGTTTGAGGCTATGTGTGAGCCAGGATTTTCTGGTGTTGTGCTTCAGAATCAAGCAGTTTCTCTGACAGGTATATGAACCATAAGGCTCTGATAATCCAGTCACTCAATGCCAGCTCCTCATTGAGCTCTAGTGTGACTCTGTGGAATACTTTCTTAACATGGGTTGGAAATGATCCTCTTCTGGGAATACATGGGAATTAATGAAGTACATATGAATTTGTAAGGATATACAAATTTAAAACTCCATTGATCTGCTTTTGTAAGCTGATAAGTTATGTGAAGATATCATTTTTAGCATAAAGATGACAATCATATACTTGTCAATGGTGACATTAATGAAAAGCTAGCCATACAGACTTAGGGAAATTTTATGTTCAGAGTGAATTCCATGACAGCCAGGGCTACACAGAGAAACCCTGTCTCGGAAGAAAAAAAAAGAATAAGAACATCAATCTAAAGGTATAGAGAATATACTTAATAAAATCTTAGAGGAAATTGGTTAAATTAGCTAAAGTCTAAAGAAAGAAATAGCCATCTGAATATTGGTACTAGAACCAATAAATGAATACAAGCAGAAAATTACTTCCCAAAGAAAGAACATTGAAATCTCTAAGAGAAAGACACCAATCCAACAAAGAGTAATCATCAGAAAACAACTTCTAAAAGATAATGACTGCCATGCCAGGGTCTTATAATCAGTAAAGCTGTGCATCATAATTAAAGCAGAAAGAAAACCTTTGTTATAAACAAAAATTGAAGTCCTTAATCTTGAGCCAGTTCTGTAGAATATACATGATGTAATCAAACATACTCAAGACGTACATATTCAAGTAGAAAAAACCAAATACTTATTTGTATATGATTAAATGTTACTCAAAGGATACCCTAAAGACTCTACAAGAATACTATTCAAAAGAACGCCTACATTGAAAAGTTACAACATACAAAATCAATAGCTTTACTAGACTAAAAAATAAAGAAAAATATAATAAGAAGAAATCATAATACCTATAGCAAACAACAAGGACACTTAGAAATCTAACCAAGGATGTGAGAAAACTATACAATAAAATAAATTCAAAATTTATTAAATACTTTATTATGAATTGAATTCTGAAACAATTATAGGAAACTCTTCAGGATATGGCCATAAGTGAAATCATACTTAAAATGATTCCAGGACTTACTGAAAAGAATTCAGTAAATAATCCTAAGAACTAACAAATAGGATTGTATAAAATTTAAGTTTCTGCATGGCAAGTAAACATTATTCAAATGAAGAGACAGACTAACAAATGAGACTATCTTTATTTTATGGACACCTGATAAAGCACCAATATCTGAGATCTAAAAAGAACTCATAAAACCTAATACCCAAACTAAACAATTTGATCCATGAACAAGCTAATAAAATGAATACACATTTCTCACAAGAAATAGAAATGACCAATAAATATGGCAAATTAAACATTCTTAGTCTTTGGGGAAATACAAATTACAATTACTTGGAGATTCTATCTCACTCTCCGAAGGTCTATCATAAGGAAAATGAGTAACAGTAAATGCTGCTGAGGAAATGGAGTCATTGCTTTTGTCGATATAGTCTTTACACTATGCCCAGCACTATGGAATTTCCTTAAAAAACTTAAAGTACATTGTGATGTTGTAGTGGTGCACACCTTTAATCCTACACATGGAAGTCAGAGAAGGGGAACTGGTGATTTTGATGCCAGCCTGCTCTACAGAGCAAGTTCCAGAACAGCCAAACAGAGAAACCCTGACTAATTAAAAAAAAAAAAAAAAAGATAGGTAGAGAGGGAGAGAGAAGGGGGGAAGGGGGAGGGGGAGGGGGAGGGAGAGAGAGGAGGAGGAGGAGGAGAGAAGAGAAGAGAAGAGAAGAGAAGAGAAGAGAAGAGAAGAAATGAAAAACGACTAAAAATAAAAGTACCATGTTATAAGCTATAATAAAAGGATTCTAGGACAACACATCACACAGGGCCTTGAATATCCATTTTTTGCAACTCAATTTACAGTAGACAATTTGTGCAATCAGCCATATAGTTATCAGTTGTAATGTAGGTAGGGGTGGTCAAAGTAAATGAAGCCTGAAATGTAGCACTATGTACAATGCATATATGCCAATGGGGGGAAAAATTAGAGGAGAAAAAAAGGAAAGAAAAGGAAATGTCAAAGACTTCCATCAGTCACAACTCTGTCTTCTTTGTCTGCTTCTGTTTTTAAACTCCCACTTTCTCTGCTGACTCCTCCACCTTGCCTGCAACCTTGGTGTGTTTTCCTTCTTCCTACACTATGGAGCTGTTAGACAATATTAGTTTCGATGTTTTTAAGTGTCTTCTTGTCTTGCCATCTAAGCACACTCAATTCATTTTGATGGCTTTATCCTCCTCTCCTACACACATACAACACTCCTAGTAGACTCCTCATTCTCAAGCACTGATGCTAAGAATGAGGTTGGAGAAGAGCCAGGTGTGGGAGAAAGGCAAGTGACAGGAAAGATGAGGAACGGGGTCAGTAGCAGCTGGCTTAGGCTTTTTTCCAAGATGTCTGAGGTTTCCATGAGAAAATGCTGCCAGTATTTTAGAATTCCTGTTGAATTTAGTTTGGAGGCACATTGCAGTTTGGGCATTTGAACCTTGCATTTCCAGTAGCCAGCTTCTCAGTAGCCAGATGGATCTGCTATGCCAACATTAGTTGATTAAAAACAAAATATCACTTAGATGGAATAAAATTTCTCTGAATTATTGTTGAAAATACAGATGAGTGTTTTGGAAAAATCCCCAGGCTCACTGCATTGAGAAGGAATACATCTTTTGGCAGTAGGGAATTTTAAATTATCACTAGAGCCTTAGTCTCCAGTTCTGTGAAAAGGCACCATCTCTGCTTTTGCTCAGATTCACAAACACCCTAACTTGTCATATTACTGTGAGAGAATGTTTTATTTGATCTTTTTGTTAGCTACTAAATTAGTTTACAGTTATTTATTTAACTTTCTCCTCAGTCTCCACTGACACTCTGACTCATAGAGATTTTGATGATATAATTAACATTTTGAACACCTTAAAAATCTATGAAAAAATTTACAAATTACCATTGATTGTTCATTTGAATTCACACTGTATTTTATTGGTCTCATTGTTTTATGTAGGATTAGTATGTATTATTGTGCCATAGCTTGTTAATAGGCCATCAGCAAGGTGATGATCAATGGTTCAATGTCAGCCTTGAAGGGTATATTGAATAAAGTAGTTTTTCACAAGTCAGCATTGGTCTGGATACTAATTAGCATTTCAGTGTTGATTTGAAGTATGGAATAGGGAGTGAACTTATTAAATATGCAGATTACTCTTCATTGAGTAGGGGTGATTATTGACTTGAACCACACTTTAAGAATTTATGAGGACCTTGACAAATTAAGCAAGGTGGTTATAAGTAAGATGAAGTTTAATGAGGACAAATAAGTGATAATTTACTCTGTGTGTGTGTGTGTGTGTGTGTGTGTGTGTGTGTGTGTATGTGTGTACCATAAGGCACTGGTAATCCAGTCACTCAATGCCAGCTCCTCATTGAGCTCTGTATGACTCTGTGGAGTATTTTCTTAACATGGGTTGGAAATGATCCTCTTCTGGGAATACATGGGAATTAATGAAGTACATATGAATTTGTAAGGATATATAAATTTAAAGCTCCATTGATCTGCTTTTGTAAGCTAATAGGTTATGTGAAGATATTCTTAGCATAAAGATGACAATCAGATACTTGTCAATGCTGACATTTATGAAAAGCTAGTCATGCAGATTTAGGAAATTTTATGTTCATTGTTTTTATTATTATTATTATTATTATTATTATTATTATTATTATCTTATTTCATTTACATTCCAAAAGTGCCTCCTTCATGGTCCCCCATCCCAGAGTTATTGACAGCCCTCCCCTGTCTCCGAGATGGTGCCCACTACCCACTCATCTACCCTCTCCTCATCCCCACCAGCATCAAGCTTCTGCAGGATTAAAGGCATCCTCCCCCACTGAGGCTCGACAAAGTGGTCCTCCACTACCCATATACCTGGGGCCACAGATCAGCCCATGTATGCTTCTCGGTTTTTGGCCTAGACTCTGGGAACTCTTAGGGGTCCAGGTCAATCAACATTATTATTCTTCCTATAGGGTTGCAATCACCCTCAGCTCCTTCAGTTTCTCCTCTCACCCCTAAACCACCCCCCAACTCCTCCATATGTGTCCTCAACCTCAATCCAATGATTGGTTCTTTCTAAGTATCTTCATTTGTCTCAGTCAGTTGCTGGTAGAGCCTGCAAGAAAATAGTTAGTCTCCTGCCTACAAACATAGCATGGTCTCAGCAATAGTGTCAGGGTTTGGTTTGTGCAAATGGGATGGATCCCAAGTTGGGCCAGTCAATGGGTGACCTTTCTTTCAGTCTCTGCTCCACTTTTGTCCCTGCATTTCCTTTAGACAGAAACAATTCTGGGTAAGGTTTTTGAAGATGGGTGGGTGTCCCGTGCCTCAACTGGGGGCAATATCTATCTACTGGAGGTGGTGTCTTCAGGCTCCATTTCCCCCCTTTTGGGCATTTCAGCCAGTGTCATCCGCATTAAATCCTCGTAGTCTCTCAATCCCAGGTCTCTAGGACTTTCTAGATCTTCCCCACCCTCAACCCCACTACTATATACTCAGATTAATTCCTCTAGCCCTCTGGGCTTCTCTTCTGTTTCCTCCCATCACCTGATTCTGCCTATCTTTCCTCTTACCCTCCCCTCTCCTACCCAGGTTCTTGCCTCCATCTGCCTCCCATAATCATCTCGTTTTCCCCTTCTAAGTGGCCCTGAGTTATCCATGCTTGGCTGTCCTTCTTGTTAAGCTTCCTATGTTCTGTGAGTTGTTTCATGGGTATTCTGAACTTTCTGGCTAATATAAACTTATCAGTAAGTACATACCATGAATGTCTTTTGGGTCTAGGCTATCTCACTCAGGAGGATTATTTTCTAGTTCTATCCATTTGTCTGGAAAATTCATGATGTCCTTGTCTTTAATAGCTGGATAGTATTCCATTGTATAAATGAACCACATTTTCTGTATCTATGCTTTAGCGAGAGACATCTGTGTTATTTCCAGCTTCTGGCTATTACAAATAAGACTGCTATGGACATAGTGGAATATGTATCCTTGTGGTATGGTGGAGCATCTTTTGGGTATATTCCCAGGAGTGGTATAGCTGGGTCTTCAGATAGAACTATTTCCAGTTTATTGAGCAACCTCCAGTTGATTTCCAGAGTGGTTCTAACAGTTTGCAATCCCTCCAGCAATGGAAGAGTGTTCCTCTTTCTCCACATCCTCACAGGCCATGCATTGACACCTGAGTTTTTGATCTTATCCATTCTGATTGGTGTAAGGTGGAATCTCCAGGTCATTTTGATTTGCATTTCCCTAATGAGTAAGGATGTTGAACATTTCTTTAAGTGCTTCTCAGCTGTTTGAGATTCCTCTGTTGAGAATTCTCTTTTTAGCTCTGTATCCCATTTTTAATTGGGTTATTTGGGGTTTTTGTAGTCTAACTTCTTGAATTTTTGTATATTTTGGATATTAGCCTCTTAGTGGATATATTGTTATACAAATTGGAAAGGAAGAAGTCATTATTTGTGGTTGATATGATAGTATACATAAGCAACCCAAAAAATTCTACCAAAGAACTTCTACAGCTAGTAAACAACTTCAGTAAAGTGATTGGATATAAAAATTAACTCAAACAAATCAGCAGATATCTTTATACAAATGATAAATAGGTTGAGAAAGAAAATAGTGAAACAATATCCTTCATAATAGTCACAAATAAAATAAAATATCTTAGTGTAATTCTAACCAAAAAAGTGAAATATCTATATGGCAAGAACTTCAAGTCTTGAAGAAAGAAATCGAAGAAGACCTCAGAAGGCAGAAAGGCCTCCCATGCTCATTGCATTGGTAGGATTAACATAGTAAAAAATGGCATCTGACCAAAACCAATCTACAGATTCAATGTAATCTCCATCAAAATCCCAACACAATTCTTCACAGACATAGAAAAATTATTTCTCATATGGAAAAACAAAAAACACAGGATAGTGAAAACAATTCTCAGCAATAAAAGAATTTCTAGAGAAATCACCATTCCTGTCCTCAAGCTGAACTACAGAGCAATAGTGATAAAAACCACATGATATTGATAGTAAAATAGACAAGTCGATCAACTGAATAGAATTGAAGACCCAGAAATAAACCTACACATCTATGAACACTTGATCTTTGTCAAAGAAGCCAAAAGTACACACTGGGGGAAAAATAGAAAGCATTTCAACAAATGGTGCTGGTCTAACTAGTGGCCTGCATGTAAAAGAATTCAGATTGATCCATACCTATCACTTGTACAAAGCCCAAGTCCAAGTGGATCAGGGATCTCCACATAAAACCAGATACACTGAAGAGAAAGTGGAAAATATCCTTGAATGTATTGGCACAGGGGAATGTTCCTGAACATAGCTCAGGCTGTAAGATCAATAATTGACAAATGGGACCTCACAAAACAAAAAGCTTCTGCAAGGCAAAGAACACTGTAAATAGGAGAAAACAGCAAACTATGGCTTGTGAAAAGGTCTTTATGTTCATTCTTAGTGTCTTGAGATAAATACCTTTTACTTACTTTTTCATGACACATTATATAGAAAATGGCAGAACCAAGGGATCATTAACTTGACAGAATCCCAGGCCCTATCTTAAGAGAGTTTACTTCGGGTCTGGAATTCATTGTGTAGATTGAGCTGACCTTGTACTCACAGAAATGTCCCTGCCTCTGCCTTCCATGAGTCTTGAGATTGATGGCATATACCATCACATCCAGTCCATTTTTTTGTTTTCCATTTTTGTTTTGTTTTTGTTTTTAAACAGGTTCTTTCTCTGTATATTAGGCTGACTTACAATCAAAGATACTCTTGTTTCAGCTGCCTAAATGTTTCAGTTTCAGATGTATGCTAAATACATGTTACAAAAATTTTTGTTGTATTTCCTTAACAGTACTAAGAAATACTGAACATTTCTGTTATCTCCTGTCTTCTTAACATCACCTATGTTATCCATATGTACGATTCAGCCTATCAATTTGTAAGGGAAATATAGATCTTACCATGAGCAGCAGCAGTCATATTCTCTTCTAAGTTGTCTAAGGCATCCATCTTTCTCACATCTGTTTCCCACAAACTTCCAACTTACCTGTGGCCACTCTAGCTAAACCATTTAAAGGTAAGAGGTACTCTTAACAAGTTTATGAGAAGAGTGGCTGAGGCCGCTAAATCTTTTTGCGATAGCTTCAGTGGCATTTATTGAGCAACTATTTCCTGAGATTATTGTCCCCCAAACAAAGACATTCTAGAAGGGAGAAATATTGTCCTTGTGCATGTTGATCCGTACTTTTTCTAAACCAAGAACATTTGGAAACTGACTCATACTTAAGCAGTTCTTAAAAATAAATAGCAAAAGCTAGCTTGGGCAGCAAATATAATAAAATTGATCAATTGGGGAACATTAGCACAGCTCCTGGGCAAAGGTGACATGCAAATTTGTAAAGCATTCCATATTTTAAGCCTGTTCTTTTCTAATGAGAGACAGAAAGAAAACTGATCTGCAGGGAGGGAGAAGTAGGAATGAATGGGGAGGGACAAAGTGAGGGGAAACCATAATCGGGATATATTGTATGAGAAAAGAAGCTATTAAGAAAACATAACTATAAACAATAAATAAGTAAATAAGTATCCAGCTGTGAGTGGCAAAAAAAATCCTGTGATTCAAGCAGTTAGGCAATGGAGGCAGGAGCAGAATTATGAGTTTAAAATTGGCCTCTACTATATAGCTTGGACTATATGAAAGATTGAAGCCATCATGGAAGAGTTCAGAGCCCATGAAATAGAGGATACTTTTGCCTAGTGTCCTCTGTAATAACATTTGGGGGAAGATGAGGATTTCAGGGCCCAGGTAGAAAGATAGCTGAAACATGGACAGGGAGGGAAAGACTGGAAGGCATTACCACTTAGACTTAGACCACCGTCCAGCATTACTCAGTGGTCAGCAAGACTGCTTTTTTGTTTTGTTTTGTTTTGTTTTTTTATTACAATACCATGATGCTTTTGCTACTATAGCTCTGTAGTACAATTTAAGGTCAGAGATGGTGGTACTTCCAGTACCTATTTTATAATTCAGGATTGACTTAGCTATTCTGTTTCCTTTTTGTTTTTTGTTTTGTTTTGTTTTTATTTGTGTGTATGGGGTGTGTGCATGTCTGTCTGTGCCTGTCTGTCTATGTTTCTATATGAAGCTTTACATTGTGAACATTTTCATTTCAATTTCTGTGAAAAATTGTGTTGGAGTTTTGAAAGGAATTGCAATGAATCTAAAAATTGTTCTTGGTAGGGTCACCATATTTATTATATTAATCCAACCAATCCATGATCACAGGAGTTATTCCATCTTCTAAGATCTTCCTCGATTTCTTCAATGTATTAAAGTTTTTATTTGTAAGTCTTTCACTTGCTTGAATAGACCTCTCCTAAAGTAATCTTTGAACCTATTGTTTCCCTGATTTCTCTTCAGTGTGTTTGCCATGTATACAGAAAGACTACTGGTTTTTTTGTGTGCTGATTTTGTATCCTGCTACTTTGCTAAAGTGTTAATCAACTGTGGAAGTTCCTTGGTGCAGTTTTCATGATCTTTTATATGTAAATCTTATCATCTGCATAGCAGATACTTCAACATTTTCCCTTCCAATTTGTATCTACTTGGTCCCCTTTGGTTGCCTTATTGCTCTAGATAAGATTTAAAGTAAATCTAGATAAGATTCAATAAGATTTTATTGAATAGATATGATCTAGAGTGGACATTCTTGTCTGTTTCCTAAGTATCGTGAAAATGCTTTGAGTTTCTTTTAGTTTTATGTTGGCTGTGTATTGCCTTTATTATATTGAGGTATGTGCTTGTATTGCTAGTCTCCCTAGGATTTTCATAACAAAGAGTGTTGGATTTTGTCAAAATTATCTTGTACTTTTTGTCTTTCAGTCTGTTTATGTCATGGATTATGTTTATTGATCTACATCTGTTGAACCATCACTGCATTTGTGGGATGCAAGATTATGGTACACAAACCTTTTGATGTGTTCTTGCTTTGGTTTACAAGAATTTTATTGAGAATATTTATATATGCACACATAAAGGATATAGGCTTGTCATTTTCTTTCTTTGATGGAACTTTGAGTGACTTAAGTGTCAAGATAATAGTGGCCTCATAAAAAGAATTAGTTAACATTCTTTCAGCTTCTATTTTGTGAGATAATTAGAGATATATTGGTGCTAATTCCTCTTTGAAAATCTGATAGAATCCTCCACCTATATCCATCTGGTCCTGGGTTTTGTTGTTGGGAGGCTTTTAATTACTGCTTCTACCTTATGAAGAGTTATGGTTCTTTTTGAATTCCTAATCTGATCTTGACTGAACTTTGATAGGTCACATATATCAGAACATTTATCGATTTCTTTTAGACTTTACAGTTTGGTTGAGTACAGGTTGAGTTTTTTGTTTGTTTGTTTTCATTTAATTTTTTTGTTGTTTATTTCTGTTTGTTTGTTTGTTTGTTTGTTTTAAGTATGTCCTTATGATTCTCTGGATTTCCTTGAGTCTTTTGTGACATCATCTTTTTCCCTCTAATTTTAATACTTTATCTTTTAGTTAATTTGGTGAAGGGTTTATCACTGTTACTGATTTTATTTATAGGACTACCTCTTCATTTCCTTGACTCTATGTACTATATTTTTTGTTGGTTTCTGCTTTACTGATTTCAGCCTCAAGTTTTTTTTTCTTGGCATCTACTATTTTGTGTTATTTTCCCTTTTTTTCTTTTCTTTCTCTCTTTATTTTTTAGACACACTTTTATGAATTTACCTCTTAGAACATGTAGCCCATAGGTTTGGCTATATTGTGTTTTCATTTTCATTCAACATTAAAGATTTTTGAGATTTTTTTTCATGTCTTACATGCTTGTTGGTCAGCCTTACCTCTGAGGCTTTTGTATGACTTCCTAAATCTTTTTATTTACAGTTTTATCTCAGTTTTTGTTTCCTTTGAAGATTTTATTTCAACTTTCTTATCTCAAGCAGTTTTTATCATTTCTTTATAGTTTATTTCTGTTTTCACAGACTTCAGTAAAGGATTTAGTCATATTTTCTTTAAGGTCTTTGAACATATCCATAATTGGTATTTTGTAGTCCTTGCCTTGTACTCTAGTAGAGTTGCTGGGTTCTAGTGGATATTTGTGTTGTATTTTTGCACTGGTGTCTAGGAATTTAGGTTTATGATGCTTGACGTGGTTTTCAGTGTTGATATCTGGTCTTGTCTTTGTTGGGTGAACACTCCATTCTTTGATTCTGTTGCTCTCTCTGGATCTTATGAAAAGTTAGCAGCTCTGATTTGTCTGGTAGTGAGTGCTTCTGCAGCCTGGGTGGGTGGCAGAAAAGAACAGAAGTGAGCTGGAAGAATAGGCTGAGAGGAGGTTTAGGAGAGAGTTAAGAGGATCCAGTCCATACCAAGATGTAGAGTCCCCAAGGATTTGAAGGTGTGGGAATTGGGGATCCTTCAAAGTAGGTTTTAAAGAGGCGAAGATCAAATAGCAACAGGGATGAGCATGATTGAGAGAACCTGGCTAGTCTGGACCAAGTGTTAAAATCTCCAGTGACTGGAGTTAAAGTTGGGGGGAATGGTTGGGGAGGGTGGTGTGCTCCTGTACACAGGCTGTTACAAGATTGAAGCTTAGAATGGAGAGATTGTGATGGAGGACTGAAAAGATACTTTTAATCTTCTACCGGAATCACTGTCAGATGTGGCCATGGGGGGGCTTGGGGAATACCAGGTAGAAAGTGTTTCTAGGTATCTGTGGCTGAAACAAAGGAATGGGGATGGACTAGATGGGAAGTGTCAAAGGGTCCACAGGAAGGAGGAAAGCTGAGTCTACAACAGGGTTCTTTGGAGTCTCCGGACAGGGTGAGAGGACAGGCACTTGCAAGCAGTTGGCTACAAGGCTGAGGATGAAACTGGCATGCTTGCAGTGGAGTAGACACCAGACTGAAAACTGCATTTCCCTTCTAATATGAAGGAGACTGCATTCTGCTGTTTATTTTCCATATCGATTTTCAAACATGTTTCTGAGGAGATGGGGGAAGTTTACCATGAGGAAACTATGAAAATGAACAATGAATTACCTAGAGAATATAGCCATTAGCCATACTACCAACAGGAGGGAAACAGATTTTAACAGGTATTCATTCCATGCTTCTGGAAGATCATGTGTACTCTCCTTCCATCTAATGATCAAATATTCACCAGAAAACAAAAACAAACAAATCAAAATGCTAAAGTTGAACAATCTGTAACAGTCAATATTAAGTGGTCGATTTTCTTCCATATTTTTGTTATTTTGATCTCTTCTCCACTATTAAAACTATCTGTCCTTTCTATATGACCCAACCATTTCATGTAACAGAGTCAGTAGATAGGTTTCCTGTGTCATTGGGCTTCTGATATTTCATCCAGAAGTCACTCAGCAGACAAGCCCTCCTCCTCTGCAGGGCTGTGCTTATGAGCAGACACTCCTCTCTATTCCAGGTCCCCAGACTGACAGAGTCATGGACTATGGCCTCGGCTTCTCCAAAGGCTTTCCTCACTGCTGTTTGTTTGGATTTCCTTTTTTATTTTCCTGGCATCTGAATTTATTTCACATACAAGGCAAAATATTTTGGCAAGTAACTCACTGGAGGCATTCTGACACTTCACAGCTAATTTTGTTACAGGAGAAATGCCCAAACATTCTCTCAGAAGCAAGGCTCTCCTATTGTGTAAACTAAACCTGAGAGGCTGGTAATATATAGTGAACGTCTGGTTCTTTCCAATAAAACTTTAATAGGAATACTGGCTTTCCAAAATGAAAGTAATGCTTTAGGAAGAGTAGATTTAAAATAAAAAGGGAAGTCTAGTTCGTTGCTGTTTTTCCAGACAAACAGCTGAGTACAGAATTTCAAATATAAATTTCAAAAACTTTGTCATTAAGGAGGTGATATTTCATCAAATGTTGCCCAAATGTGGATCCAATCCAGTGTTTGAGGAACAGTGAAGAGACAATGCTGTATGATCCCAAAGGACCAGATTCCACCAGGTAGGACAAAGAAGCTTGGTGGATAAATACTCCAAAAATGTGGAAATGGGATAAATGAAGGCATGAAAGAGTGCAGTGTTAGCTTATGAGTTGGTGAATGTAGATGAGGAAGGAAGCTGCTTCTGACAGAAATAAAATGCAATTCTCCAAAGCACTTGAAAGCTGAAACGTCTGTATGATTTTTCTAAAACTGTTGGAACATGCAGAAAATACTCATTGATGCCACAGTAGACGTGACCTACACTATATATACTGTTCATGTGAACAACATTCTCCCTGTGGGTTAAAGTGCAGATGGCCAATAGACTTAGAAATAATGGTCTATGTAAAAGTGGCAACACAACTGTAATCAAAAAGGCAAAGGCAGTGACTGATTTTTAGCATTGATGGTTCGAGGTACCTAATACTACTGAACCTAACAACTATGCAGAGGAAGGAGCAACACAAACAGAACGGTGATAAGGAAGCTAGAGATATTCTGAAGAACATCTAGTTGGTAGGAAAATGAGATGGCAACTACAATATGCCAAATACATAACCATATATATGTGTGTGTATGTATGTATGTATGTATGTATGTATGTGTATATATATATATATATATATACATATATGTACAATTATAATGGTAATCTTAAAGTTGATAATTACAACTCATAATCAAGCACTTAAGAGCTAATCAATACAGACTGTGTCTTATATCAAACCTTGAATCACCTTCATACAGAAGCATCATCTGCCTATGTTAAGAGTGAAATCACTGCTCAGTGAAGTTTAAATAATTGTTCACACACTGAAACACAAGATAAAATGCCATGTCTTCGGGCCCATGCTTTTGTAATCTAAGATACTGCCCAGATAGAGGACCCATGGCCATTCTTGTCGGAAGAAAGTCTCTGGTCTCACTTCCTAAATCTTTTTTTCCCAAACCTCACCACCATAGTCCTATTGTGCAACTTTTGTACTTAATTCTTGAGTCTGAATAATACATTTATACCAAGCTTTTTCATGGTAAAATTTGTGTCTCTGTATGCTGGAACAACTTCTGAGCTCTGTGCTTTAGATCTCTGGGCTGCTGCAGCCAACAGACAGCAGTGGGCCCTGGGCAGGCTCTTTATGGGTAAGAGGTGATCCTTCCTTAATGCTATGGAGTCAAGAAAAAGAAACTGGGAGCAAATGGACAGGGAGGCCTGTGCTGGATTGGAAGGTGGCTGCCACAGACCATATTTGTCTTTTCCTACTGTTATACATTTGCCAGGAGTGTCCGGTGCCAATCCTATTATGTATGTTACACTTCTCTCTTGCCTCGAAGAAATATCCCTTCTGATGTAGTTTCTAGGATTGACTTAGTCCATTCCCTACAAAATGAGATTAGACTTACAATCTCCCAGCGCCAGGCTGGCAGCTCATTCCTGTCATTGGTTGGTGAATATTCCACACAAACAACCTCTTTTCTTGTTCAGAAGGAAGGAGGTGACCTGAAGGTCTATGGAAGTTACTGGAAATGTTTACATAGGTAACATCTATGCTCTAAAGGAAATTATGTGAAAATGGACATAAAAGCTCACTGAAAAGTAACTGGGAATTAAATTTTAAATAGTTAACAGTTTTAGAAATATAATCATTCTGTATTGTATTTATTATAACCTGTTTTCATTAATGTCAAGTCACAGAACTTTCATAGAGTTTGCTGTGGAGACATTGCAGAACATCCACTCTCCCAAGGTCATGTAAGAATGAATTTAGAGGGGGACAGAAATCAGACATTACTTCTTTCTACCTAGATGCTGGATTCTTCTCTTCAGTAAAGGGTAATCTTGTCTCTGCTAGGCAATGAATCCACAGACAGAAATTACTTAGACATTATAAAATGAGACCTCATAGAGAGGAGAAACACCACCAGCCTTACTTCCTACAAGAACAATAGCCAGCCTGGACAAACATGGGTGAGATGAGTCCTCTCAGGAGACAGCTATGTTCCTCAGCTTTCTCCATTAGGAAACTCAGGCTTATAAGGGATCTGACACCAGGGAGCTCAAAGGCAACATTTCTGCTTAAACTACAGCCAATGTCACAGCTTTCAGTTGTTTCTGCTTTCAAGCTATTACATATATCACAATAATTTTAAAGCTTTTTTATTGGATATTTTCATTATTTACATTTCAAATGTTGTCCCCTTTCCTGGCCCTCCCTCTGCAAACCCCTTGTCCTATCCCCCTCCAACTGCTTCTGTGAGGCTGTTCACCCACCTACCCACCCACTCCTGCCTCCCAACCCTAGAATTCCCCTACACTGGGGCATCGATCCTTCACAGGACCAAGGGCCTCTCCTCCCATTGATGCCCTGACAAGGCCATCCTCTGATACATATGTGTCTGGAGCCATGGGACCCTCCATGTGTACTACTTGGTTGGTGGTTTAGTCCCTGGGAGCTCTGGGGAGTCTGGTTGGTCATGGTTGGAGTTTGAATTATCTTCAATCTACTAAAATTATTTGAATTTACTTTCACATAACTACCCTGAATAACATAGTTCTTGAATATATGTAACAAACATGCTAAATTAATATATCTTGCCTATCTTCACAGGATATTAATGATAGTTGGGAGGGAGATCAGTAGCGGGAACAAAAAGAATCCTGGCAAGCTTTTGGGAATAGGCTGAATATCAGCAAAGCCATTTTTCAAATTCTAATGTTATTTATTTTACAATTCAACTGCAGTTTCTGCTCCCTCTTTTCCTCCCCGTCTTCCCCCTTGACTCCCCTCTCTGATGGCCCATCTACTTCTCTGTTTCTCTTCAGAAAAGGTGTGGCTTTAGTGGATATCAAGCCATGGCATATCAAGTTGCAGTTAAGACTAGTTACCTCCTCTCCTGTTAAGGTTAGACAAGGAAATCCAAGGGGTTGCCCTGAGTAGGGGGAAAGGGTCCAGGATGAAGGCAACAGACTCAGAGACAGCTCCTGTTCCAACTATTAGGAGCCTTAAAAAAAGATCATGCTACACAACTGTAACATTTGGACAAAGGACCTAGTACAGTCCTATGCAGTCCCCTTCTTGGCCATTCAAGCAAATCATTATTCTTTTTTTTTCTTCTTGTTTTCTTTCTTCCTTCCTTCTTCCTTCCTTCTTCCTTCCTTTCTTCCTTTAACCATTTTCTGGCTAGAGATACATACTACCCTTTTAAGTCGATGTGAATGAATTAGGACATGAGAAGAAGGGGCTTCAGACCTAATATCCACAAAGAATATATGGTGTTTCGTGTGTGAATGTGGATTTTATGGCAGAAAGTAGAATCTCAAATTACTCTGAAATATTGCTTCACCATTCTTTCTATGGCCTTGGAAACATTGCCTACAGGGGCCAAGGAGGTACTTTATTTCATAATCACATTTATGCTGATCATACTCCAAACTCACGTTAACATTTTTTAAAAGGTCATTTACAATAGGCATTCTTGTCTTTTCTGGCTCCTGAGCCAACTAATGAACACATTATAAACTATTTGTGTTCTCTTCACCTTTGGTGTTATCTTGGAGTGCTATAATAGAACATAGAACGAGGCTGAATCAGATGAGCTGTAATTTTTATTGTCATCATATCTCAAGATAAATTTATAGACTGAACTTGACATCAGAAAGACAGATGAGCAATATGCCTTTGTTCTAACTTACAAAATGCTCTGCTATTTGAAACTTGAAGAATGTTAGAAATAAGCTGCCTCTTTCCTAATATTAAGAATGTTACATATGTTAAAATATTCCTTTATAAATTTATTGTGAACAAAGCAGTTTCATCAGCTAAACTGCTTATGGTATAATTATATTTATATTGTAAAGCTAGTATTTAAAGTGAAGTTATATCACAGAAACAATTATATTAAGTATTATAGATCTCAACATTTGATTTCAATTCTCTTTTCATGGAAGACTGAGAGGAAACATTAATTTACAAGCAATATAGTATTAGTGTGACTATTTAGGAAACCACTTCTGTGTTTAAATATGGAAATTAAGTATTTTTCCTAGACTGTGGCCACATTGCCTCCAAACTGAAGTAGCTATATTGTGATAGTGGAGTTTTAAGGAGACACAGTACATGTCTTCTGAGAGACCTTCAGACTCCTGTGGAACTGTGAACAACTGCCTGGCCTTCTTTTATAGAAAATAAATGAATGCACCTATTGTTTCACATAGACAGATATGTTTTGATTCTTCCTTTCTTTTAGTGTACCCTCAAATACAAAATGGGAAATACATTTTAATACAGTTTACTCCCATTATTGAAGTGAGTAGATTGTCCTTTTCTAGCAAAAGTGCTGTTGTTATAATATTCCCAAAACAATTATTTTAGGTCTTGGGAACTCGTTGCTCTAGGTTGTGACCTGGAGCTGACATTCTTTCTTTTTACACCTTCATTTTGCCCTCATCTATTTATTATATTGCACTTTGTGTTTATCATTTTGTAACTACTAGATCTAATTTACTAAGTATAGGAGATTTCAGAAAATTCTTTTCATCAAATAATGCTTTTTGAAATTATCATTTATATAACATATATAAAGTAAAAACAAATATTGTAACATATAACATAAAGCAGAAATCTAAAATTAAACAGTTACCATTAAAATTTGTATTAAAATATTCCTCATATTCCTCTAATAAACAGATACATAGTATTTTTTTGCATCACAGTTTCATACATGCTGCAGATGAGTGGACTGCAGGAGAATTAACAGTACTTCATCCAATGCTAATATAAGCTTTACGGACCTTAAGCAAAACCTTAGTTAACTCAATTTTAAAATGCAACAGAAGGTCAGAGGTATGCATTACATGAGATTTATGGTCCATAGTTATGGAGTGCCTTGAGTATTTATTCTTGGTCAAGGTATTGAATAATATTTCAAGCATCTGCTCCCCATTCCAAGAGTCTCTAAGTTTGATGCAAGTCAGCATCAGATGTGAACACTATGCCAAAGACACATATAACTTCTTAAATATCAATCATTACAGTGGGGATGCTAACAAATTCAGTGAGTTCTGATGAAGTAGAAAAAGTCGTCTTCCATGAATATAATCGCATGGTCTGCAAATTGGGGTAGTTGGGCTTCTTTCTTTCCTATTGTATAACCTTTATTTCCTTTCTTTTTTGATTGCTTGAGCTAGAATATCAAGTACTATATTGAATAATAGTGGTGGAAGTAGTAGGGCAGTGATGATGCACAACTTTAATCCCAGTTTGGGGAGCAAAGGTAGGAGAATCTCTGAGGTCAAGCCCAGTTTGGTCTACAGAGTACATTCCAGGACAACTAGGGGTATACAGAGAGTCTTTGTCTTGAAGAAAAAAAAAAAAAAAACAAGAAAAGAAAAAGAAAAATGGAGAGGAAGAAAAATAGGAAGAAGGAGAAGAAGAAGAAGAAGAGGAAGAAGAGGAAGAAAAGAAAAGGAGGAGGAGGAGAGGAAGAGGAGATAGGAAGGGGGAAGGAAGAAGAGGAACAAGATATGGAGGACGGCAGGTTGTAGAAATGGGCACTATGACCCTGTTCCTGATCCTAAGGAATGCTTTGAGTTTTTATCCATTTAATGTGATAGTGGCCATCTGTTTTTCCTAGATAACAATTGTTGTGTCTAGATATATTCCCTCTACACATAGTCTCTCTAGGATTTTTATCATTAAGGAAGTTAGAATTTGTCAAAGGGTGGCTTCTACATCAATTAAAATGATTACATGATTTCTGTCCTCGATTTAATTTATGGGGTTGGTTACATTTGTTGATTTATGTAAATTGAACCATTCTTGAGTCCCTGAAATGAAGCTAACTTGATCATGGTCAATAATACTTTGATAATACTTTGTGTGTGTGTGTGTGTGTGTGTGTGTGTGTGTGCGCGTGTGTGCGTGCGTGCATGCGTGCGTGTGCGAGAGAGAGAGAGAGAGAGAGAGAGAGAGAGAGAGAGAGAGAGAG